>JACDRQ010000254.1:0-85947 GCA_013841215.1 Hycleus cichorii | reverse complement strand
TGGATATTCGGAAAGTGCTTTCCATTTTCTATAAACTTTGTCAGAATTATTGCAAAATAAACAATATTAGTCGAGTTATGAGCGAAAATATAAAACTATTGTAAAATATTACAGAGGAATATTTTTTCAAAATTTTCCTCTGAATGGAATTTGCTAAAACTCAAAAACCCTTAGATCCACTTCGAAATACTCTTTTTAAATGTGTTTTAATTTTTGCTATATTTCCAAAAAACGAGCAGGTTATTAAAAATTGATATTTCATTAAGTTTTATATTTAAAAAATATAATAATTCAAAAAGCAATTACAAGTTCTAATGGTGATTGGCTCCGGAGGAGGCCCCATCTATCCGGGCCTGGTTGAGCATCCAAGCGAATGTTTTTGAACAAAATTTTAAGCAATTTCGCCTTCTAATTTGTTGGTAAATCGTTAGAAAACGTTGGAATCCAAGTAGGTAGTCAATTTCCAAACGAAATTCTCGAAATTCTGGTCTTAGTCTCGGATTTTTGCAGCATTTTTATCCTAAATCGTCCAATTTCGACAAAGTCCTGTCTCAGATCGAAATTATTAATTTAAAGCTCGATTATTAATTGTCTCTATAGATTTTAAAACATTGAATAAATTGGAAAATGTTGAATTGCGCGCCCTCGAAAAGCTGAGTTGGTATAACCAAATTTTACCAAATTTCTAACCTCAACATTCCAATTTTAGTTCGTTTATCTTCTATTTCGGTGATTTTTGATTAAAACCAATTGTTCTATTGAAGGAAACGATCAAGTTTTGGGAATTTTGAATTTAATTCGTTTGAAATACCTTTTGGAAAGCCACTCGTAATCAAATAATTGGAGAAAATTGAATGATATTTGGGTCGGTTTTAGGCGAATTGATTGAGCTGTCGACCGTATTTTTTCCGTTTCCAATCGGTTTCAATTGCTCATTTCCAGCGTGTCGTTCCATTGTCGTTATTGTTATTGTTATTGGTATACAAGTCGATTGGATTGGTTTAGGAAAAATCGGATCGGAACGTGATGAAGATTTTAAAATATAGTTGTCGAAACTGTTGTCGTAAATCTTTTCAGCTCACCTTGATTTAGAACGTCGTGCATCAAGATCTCGTATTTGCTTATGAAATTTAATGGTCTCAAAACGTATTATTACCTCTTAAGATAATCTAGAGGAAAAAACACAGAAAAGAAAAACATAAAATCGAAAAGAAAATAAAAACGGTTTTATAATAATAATACACTGGAAATATCAATAGAGTTGTAGTTTTATAATTTCTACAAAAATTAACGATGCTAATAGCAATAAAAACAACACTGATAATCGAATTAGAAATAGTATTGCGCAATTATCGAGGAAAAATCAAATAATGGAATAATTCGAAAATATAATTAACTAAATGTTGGTTAATTTCATTAAAATTTATTGCGATTAAAATATTATTTTAACAGTGTAGAGGAGAATATATATTAACTGAATTGTGTGGGAGTGAAGCCAGACCTTAACAATAAATTGATTACATATTTACCTACGTGATTATAGTTATTAGAGAAAACATTATCCGACCGAAGGAGTGGTCCAACTTGGTCCTTTTTTCTTCCTCTTCGTCTTCATCGTCGTCGTTTTCGATCATTAATGAATGCGTTTTAATAAAATTTTTCCTCCATCGTTTCTATCTTATTTTATTACTAACGATTCTTCTAATATAAAACATCTAACATCTTCCGTCTTCAAGATCTCTTATCTAATGAATATTTCTACAATAATGGCAAAATAATTGCAGTAATTAAGACTTAATTTCTAATTAGCGCAAGTACAATTTTCGTTTATTCGGGTCTTTAACTTCTATTTTTGGGTAATTTGTTCGAAAAATTCTTGTATTGCTAGGGTGTAGACCTGTACTTTAGCCTTTAAGAGTTCTTTCACATTATTCCTATTCAACTGATATTTTTGCTTTCCTATAATTATAATTATTAGAGGATATAATTCTATCGAAGGAGTGGTCGATCGTTAATGAATGTATTTTTAATATTTTCTATCTGTCGTCATTTATCGGTGATTTATTGGAGATTTAAGTATCAATTAATTCTATACTTAGCCGAAAATGTACATTCACAAAATTCTATTACGAATATTGTAGAAAACTATAATTATTGAATTAAGCGATAGTAATCGAGATATGGCTCAATTAAGGGTTGAATTGGTGGTATTTAAAGCCCAAAGTTTGGCTTTCACCTGACTCAATTTTAACATTCAGTTAACGAAGACAATTTGTATTCTTGTACGGCGATTTTACTGTATTTAAACTTCCGGTTATTTCCCAAAAATCTCGTTTTCCTGTAGAATTTTAGCAAATCTTTAATAAAAATAAAATAATGACGATAAACATTATGATTCAACAACATCCTGGCGATTAATTGCCTTAACGATTAGAAAAAATTCTAATAAGAAAAAGAACGATAGAACTAATCTCATAGTGAATCATTGTAATAAATAGTTTTCTAATTTATTTACCTAATTAATTAACTGCAAGTGTATTTTAATCGAAAATCACCATATTAGTGGTGTTATTATCACGAAATAGTCAAGTGTGTAGATAATAAGATGAAGGGTTTGTCCCTACAAATAACACCTGTTCCGTGACGTCAGGTCGGACTTCCGGTTCTCACGAGATCGCATCGCGCCGAAATAATTACATCCGAACGGACATTGTACGCTTTTTTACACTATTCTAAAGAATTTCCAAACGCTTAATATTCAAAGTCTCAGTTCATTATAAAAGAGATCCGCTTGTTGCCAACTTTTCATTAATTAATTCGTAATTGAATCGTGCGATTAATAATGCAAAAATCGCGAATATCAATTAGAACCTTGAATTTTTATTGTAATTGTAAAAGAATTTGCATTATTGGCGGAATTTCGAACAGTTCTAACTTGTGGGAGATTGTTTTTTGGAGACGTTCGGATGGAAAAATCGAAATGTTAATTAACAGTTGGGTGTGCAGTGACCCGGCAACAAACATTAGACTTTTTTTTGTTGTTGTATATTTTAACCCAAAAACATTCTAGCGAGGTGAAAGAAGAAGCTTTGTTGTTGAAGTTAAGGGATTATCGAGCCATCAGTCCGAACGGCACTCATCTACCGGAACCGGAAACTATCTAATAACAAACAACAACGGTGCGGCAAACGTTTAACAAGCAATATTTAAATACAAGACAACTTTATAATAACGTTGGTGGTCGAAAAGAGAAGATTACGTTTTAATGTTGTTGGGTTTTCGTTTTGTTGTTGTCGATAAAATTGTTAGATAAAAATGAAACTTTATTTAATATCTGAATGAATAGCCAGCAGGATGATTGCAACAGAATAATTTTCTATTGAAACAAATAATCGAGGATATTTTAGATTTCTAAAACATACAGTTGAAGTAAAAGGCGAGCCGATAGTTGTCTTGCACAAAATCTCATTTTTATCAGCTTCTCTTGCGAATTTTCGACGTAATTGGGCCTTTTTCGGTCGAGAAAACCAAGATTGAACGCTGAATTGTCAGCCTTGCACTAGAACTCAAAATAGGGGTTTCAAATAGGCGGAGAGTGAAGAAAATTGAGCAATTTCAGTTACAGTTACTCCAATTTAGAAAATTACTCGATTGCTCATTAAGAAGACTTAGTGAAGGATGCTTTATTGACAAATCCGGATTTATAAGATGCTCTTCTAAATTGGAATACCTTTGAATTTACCCATTTTTGCCCAAATTTTGAAGTTACTAAATTTAGGGTGCCATAAATTCAGTTTTATTCAGTTGAAAATCGACATTTATTATAAATCTCAACTTCAAGAATCGGCTCGTCAACAAACCCGTTTCCTTATCAACATTTAAACCGCTTTAAATATGGAAAAATGACTAATCACTAATTAACTGAAATAATTTTCTCACCTTCCTGCAGATAAGCTGTTATCGTTATCGTAGCATTGAGGAAAACTTCCTGAATTATTACAATTCTTTACAGTTATTCCATTTTAATTGCATCTAATAATTAAATCGTCTAATTTCAAAATATGCAGTGAATTGAATAGAGAGAAAAGATGAAATAGTAGAATTTATTAGAAAAAACGAGTACATAAACATTAAATTAGCGGACAGTCAGTTCAAAATCTCCTTGAGCATAATATTAATTGTAAAATTTCCGCACTTTACCATGGGAGAATTTCGAGTGTGGGAGCTTTTGTTCTCTTTTTTATTGTCTTAACTTTACACAAACATACGTACGAATGCATATTAGAGTTGTGTAGCTAATTTTCTTCGTGTGTGTATTTTTTTTTCAAATATAACATTAAATGAACGCAAGGTTGCCCCGTCTGGTAACTGTTCAGAGCTTAACATAGATAGATAAAAATTACAAAAGGAAGAGACTTTTTAATCTAAATAATTAGTCGAAATTCACACATATTTAAGCGGATAATAACGAGAATAAGGTAAAAATAGCGATTCTTATTAAGCCGATTTGAGTGGAGAGATTTACGGATCAAGTCCAGATGAATGGAAGGATAAGAAACTGGGACATTTATAAACTAACTATAAGAAAATAGACATATGTGTGTTGTTGTGCTTGTTTTTGTGGGAGTTTTTCACAATTCAATTCAAACATTACTAAATTTGTATTCGACCAAAAACAGTTAAATATTACAACACGTATAGAAATGTTAGAAGATAATAATTTTCGAATTTTATCGAATATTTTGCACGCCAAATTGAGCAACTTTACGTTTTCACGGATAGAATTAGAAAATGCTCGTTGTGATTAGGGGAAAGTTGAGATTTCCTGAAGACATGCCCCTTACGCTCTAAATGTCACACTAAACGTGCACTCATTGGACTTTTCTTGATTGTTCTACCACGGTCTGTGACATTCCAAGTCATGTATGGCGCAGAAATTGCTTCACTCCTCTAATATTTCTGATTTTCTAATTTTGATTATTTCTAGAAAAATAATAGTGGAAAGTTTCAACTTTGTTTTAAAAACAGGTAACCCCATCGATTATGCTAATCGTATGATCACAACGAAATCGTTGAATATTCAAAAAAAAAAAGTTAACGAGAAACGAGTAGCTGAAGAGTCCAATCAACCGGAAATGACGGCAAAAGGTGACGGAAGCCAGGTCAACATGTTAAACATATTCAAATGTCATCATACTTTTATAGAACATACTTGGAAAATAATTTTTACATTGTTTTTATTGCCAAATGCTCCAAACTAGAGGCTCTTATTATTGGGTCGTGATTTTCAAATTACTCTTGGTTTTTTTGTATTCCACATGTAAGGGCTATTTTCACGGGTAAACACCGGTAAACTTTCACAGAAGAGCTGTATTTTTTCAGTTATTAGGGCATAAGATGGTTTCGATGGTGGTGAAGAGACAGAAGAGCTTGGTCTCGCCAAATTTAACACTCCACGAATTACGCCTCGTCGATTTTTGCAAAAAGTGAAAATAATAACTGATGTAGAACATTTTTTACACTCGCACATATGCGACAGTTTTGTCACTTTTCATTTAAACTAATTACTATAATTACAAGATATGAATCAATTATTCAACGGGTACGACAATTGTGAGGGTTAGACTTTCACTAGATCATTAACTAAAAAAAAATCGTTGAACATCAAAGAAAGTGATTTTTTCTGAGATTTTCACTAGAAATTACAAACGAAATCATCAACTTCCTTATTATTTATTTATTTAGCGTTTAGCATTACAACCGGGTACTTAAATTGTAATAATTTTAAAGTTTAGAATTACTAGCAAACGTGACAATAGTCTAGAATAATAAATATGTACAACAACATGGTCAATAAAAATCTTAACCCTTATGGCTGGCCTACCAGTTCGCATAAAATTGTACATAAAATAATCGAAATGGGTTATTTGAAACAGCTATATTTCATGGGTCATATCGAATAGAAAACAATCTCGAAAAAAGGGGCTTTATATAATCTATAAAACGGCATTTATAATCGTCAATTTTATATAGAAACGCATTCAGGAAATGCGCTCAATTGAAATATCGACTGAGTCATTTGTTGGAGTTAAAATTTTTGAATTTTTAATTCGTCTACGTTGAATTTTGGTATAGACTCGCCTAATAAAGATTTTCGAAATTATTATTCATGCGTTTTTTTTCGAAAACAATAATGACGATTGAATGAAGGACGAAACAACTATTGCATACGGAAAATATTGCGAATTTTCGATAACGTTTCCAGTGACTTGGATTTGGGGTTAAAAAATCTTCAAAATTATCATTTTCTCAAGTTTCCCTGGCTCATTTGAATCTCTTTTAAAATTTGCAACAATTCAGTCGAAAATTGAGGAATTTTCGCTTTTTTTGAACTGTACCTGTAAAGTATTGCGGAATTTTCGATTTTCATAAAGTTAATCTAAAAGTGTAACAAGAAGGGTCACAATTCAAAAAATCCTGCCCTATAGACTTGATTATCTAGTATACAAAATTTTGAAGGGCTAATTATGATTCTGTACCTATCTGTAGTAGAGATGCTATGCAAGCTCAAATTTTTTGTCAATTTTCCGGAAAACAAACAGCTCCACCGGAAAATATATGAAAGATATGGACAACGCTTTCAATTTGCCACAACAGTTGTAAAATCATTGAAAAGTTGGACATGTTGGCTAAATTATAGGGGAAAATATGGAAAAATATAACAAAGTACAACTAATTTTCCAAAAGGAAAACCACTCAGGTACTTCTTGATTCATTGCAATAACTCATCAAACAAGATATTGATTATTAAATACTGACAATTAGCGAATACCAAATCGAAAGTTTTAATGAATTCATATCTTTCTAATATTAGAAATTTCCGTTAAATATCCGCTTAGAAACGTGCAGAAACAGAAGCAAAAACTCCCAAATCTTTCGGAAGTGTAGTTATGGAACTATTCGTTTTAACCCCCAATTTGGAGTACTAAATTTTAACACTAAAACGAAATAGAAAACTCCATTATTACCGCCATAAGTATTAGAAGACATTCATTATTTCCTGAGATAAATGTCTAGAAAAAACCTCGATTTACACGGTTGTTGTATTGGTAATTTATCTTTCCATAACATTGCGATATTTGAAATTAAATGAACATGATTTTAATCGAATGTAAAAGCAATTATTCAATGGTATGATTAAAAAATAATGGAAAAGAAAGCTCTATTATTGTATGACTCCGTGTAGAATGAGAATCGCGTAGAACAGTACAGCGTAAAATAGACGATCTGCTAAATTAGCAATTCGTACAGTCGTTTTGTTCGATTTACGAAGCAATTTCGGGATATTCGAAAAAATCGATTTAATTGAAGCAAAAGTGCTCTGTCAATGCTCAAATGTTTCTAAATAAATTAATAAATAAAGAATAGAGTTCAAATAGTCAGGACCGGACTGGATCATTTTGGCCTCGGTGGAGATTTATCGATGTAGCAACTTTCCAAATTGTCTTCTAAAGTTACTTTATTTAGTTAATTTCCATCTCCAAAAACAAGCGAGTTATGAGTTATCAAATGTTAATATCGTGTCAAAAAAAGGTGTAATACACGCCCTCATTTTTGGGAATTTCCCGTAAAACTAGCGAGCCGATTGGAAAATTTCTTGAAATTTTGGAAAACGCTTTCAATTTTGTAAGTATTTTGTAAAAATCATCCGTACGTTGATAATATTGGCTAAACTATAAACGAAATTATAGAAAAATGAGCAAAAATATAGAAGAAAATCATGCTCCTAGATTTTCGCCTATAAATTCAAATTCAAGTGCAATTTTCCGAAACAAAACACCGTTTCTGGTGCTGCTTGAAATGCTCTTTCTAGTGCTGCCCGATTTATTGTAATATTTACGAAAATAAGCAAGTTATCGACTATTAAAATATTTGTTTGTTTAGACTGCAAATTAAAAGGTTAATTTCGGGAATTTCCGGGAAAACTAGCAAGCTGGTTGGAAAATTTCTTGGAGATTTGAAAAGCGTGTTCCAATTTCTATAAATTCTGTCGCAATTATTAAAAGAATAAACAAAATTGGTCAAATGCGGAGAAATCTAAAAATATTGTAAAATCTAACAAACATGCTTCAAAGTTTTCCTCTATAATCCAAAATTGAATCGCAATTTTTTGAAACGAAAAACGCTATTAGATCCGCCTTGAAATGCTCTTTTTAAATCTGTTATAATTTTTAGGATATTTCCAAAAATAAGCGAGTTATCGCTCATTAAAAATTGGTGTTTATCTTCCATATTTGAAAAATACAAATTGAAAAGGCAATGGCATGCGCCTCCGAATGGCGGTTGGCCCCGGCGAACTCCAGTCCGGGCCTGCAAATACTATTTCAACTATTGTCCTTTAAATTCCTTTATAAATTTTTTATAATGTGTAAAGTTATAGAGAGAAAGATAGGAAACAATGTCCAGTCGAAATTATGAAGCACGCGCATCGAAACATAGTTGATACGTGATAAGACCGCAACAGGTAAAATGTTATAAAACTGTTGAAGTTGCGTATTGCGACGGTATGGCGGGTGGATGTGCATTTTATACCACCACTACTACTACCACAACCACCACCACCACCTAGAATCATCATCATAGGTATACACGACGTATAGGTAGGTAGGTAGAGGAGACACTCACACACACAACGATACACATTCAGTATCTCCATTTACCTGTTCAGGTGTGGACGTACGTTGTTGCCGTTGCCGCCGACGTCCTCGTCATCAACGCGTGTGCGTGCAGTTTTGTGTGATAAAAACGCGACCATCGTGGCGGAAAAACGGGCGAATTTCTGCCCAAATTCTCCGACAATTGACGAATTGCGCCATTTTCGCCAATTAGACAATAAACAAATCGACATTCACCGACGCACAATGTGATCAGTGATTACAGTTTTGAGCGATTGTTCTCCTGTAATTTTCCAATTAAAATGTGATAGTGTCGCCTGTATATTGACTCAAATTGTTAAGTAAATAGAAGAATTTCTTAATCGGGCTTTTCCCTTATTTATAACAACTTTACAGAATATCATGTAGAAATCTGATATGCGTTCCTATTCTATATTATTATTATTATTATTGATATTAAGTGGTGATAACGCAACAACGTAGATTAATATTTTTCTGTTATTGTTCCAAAATAAAAGTGATTGATTAGTGTGATAAAATGGCGTCGGATGAAGATTGTAGTACAACATTTAATTATCCGTAAGTGTGGTGGAAATATCGCAAGAAAACCCGTAAATAGACGGAAAATAATTGCAATTTCTTTATTGATTGAACAATTGAATTGTTTGGAATTCTACACACCTTGACCTAGCTCGAAACTCTTGAGAAATCGCACAATTCTAGCTAAATTTTTTCGAAAAATTGTTATAAATTCAATCCAATTGTAGCCCTATCAAAAACATCAAGGCTATTATTGATTTGATAAGAATCACATTATAATTCTTCATAGCGCCGATTGATTAGCGATTTCTCAATTAATTTCTAGTTGTTTTGAAATTCAACACAACATTAATACCAATAATGGGATTTTATCTTGTTCCGTTTCGATTTTCTAATTTTCTTCGTTCAAATTACACTGTATAAACTTGTCATTGGTTTACTCAATTTTTTTAAATTTATAATAAAAACAATTATTATTTATTCTCAATAATTGTCGATTATTTCCGTTTGAATTGATTTTAATTTGAAAAAAGATAATAAATTTATTTTATCTAACAGTAGCGGGATGGAGCGAATTGTAGAATTATTAATTTTCCATCAATTTCGATTTTCTACTTCAATTATAGATAATGTTGGGCAATAAATTGGTTTCTTTGTTGGTGTGCGTCTTGATCGCTCATTGAAATCACCCCTATAGCTACCCGCCGAAATGGTAATCGTTTCAAAATACAACCAACCATCGGACGAATAAAAATCGACAAGTCTTCTGTGTATAGCAAAACGACTATAGTTGAGCAGAGTAGCAGGATGGGTGGAAAAAAGAAAACGGGGACATTTTTGAAACGTTCGAATGTCTCGACGCGACCGGCCGGCCACTCTACGGTTTTTCATCAGAAATAATTCACATTATAATGGCCGTGTATAGTCAGTTTCAGTAGTCGTCTCACGTGTTTCGCATCCACAACTTGACCGTTTTTTTCTTCCCTCCTCGATCATCATCATCATCATCGTCATCACGATCATGATCATCTATTCGTTGTTATTTTTTCGCCCCTGATTTTCTTCCATCATCAACATCATCAACATTGTCCGATATAGCCAGAAATGGCCATAACAGACCGTTTAGATTCGCGCCAACGTTCTCGTCAATAATTAAGACATTTACTGCACAACATCACGTTTAAATCAACTGTTCTTCAGATGCTCTCTGTCTGGTTGGAATTATTTGCTGCGGCTTTTTTCCGATTTGTTGTTTATACAAAACGGAGATTTTAATGATGGCTGGTTGGCTTATAAATTTCCATTGAAAAAATTTACCAATTTTTCCATATACATAAATATGTATTGATGGTTTTATAAAACGGAAAAAATAAAGTTATTAAAATAGTGAATTGAGTGATGAGTCGAAAAACATTGATGTATGACAAACGAGCCAAGACATCTCACAAAGAGGACGATTTGTGTGTTTGGATTGTTGTGTTTTTACAGACGCAAAGACAACGAGCATCGAATGAAATATTAACAAGAACGAATTTGTTATTTTAACAAGTTTTTGAATTTGATTAGAATTAAAACGATGATTAACGACCTGCAGTCAACAATTTCAAATAACAGACGACAAACAATATAAATTATTCCGATTATTTTTATTATTATTATTTTCCGCAAACTATGCTTATCACACTCTATAACCGTATAGTTGGTACATATTTAAATTAAAATCTAAAAACACATATCAATATGGTTCCAGTTGTTAAACCTCTTATAGATGTGTATGTTTAAACAAAGGAGAGTTACCCATGCATTAGATTTGTTTAGAAATTTCTACATCATAAAATTTGTTTTATTATTATTATTATTACTATTATTAATATTAGACTCTTTTTAATTTTGCGATTAAACTATAAGCCAACATTTATGTACCTAACGACAATTATTCTCCCCTTCTTTGTGTTGCAACAAATTATTCTCTGATTCGTTGGTATTCAAGCGTATCGAACTGCACAATTTGGGATATTTTCGCCAATTATCGCCACTGACGATCAAATTTGGCTCGCCTATAAGGCTCCACTGTTTATCAAATTGTCTACAGAGTGAGCCAAGTGGTTGGCCTATTANTGATAGAACAACGAAACTATTTTCCAGGTGTAGTTCAGGTGGAAAAATGGGTGCATACCAAATTTCAGAAACTTTCATCCGTTAGAACTCTTTAAACGTCTAATAGGCCAATCACTTGGCTCACTCTGTATAGAGAGCACAAGTTTTAGTCGCATTCGAAGTATTAGTGGAAAACTAAAGATACACTTCTGGAATTTGTAACTCCGCTAAGTCTCCACGCACCATCAAATTTACTATTAGGTTCTGTATATGTTGGGTGTCTATAAATTTCAGTTAAAACTTCCTCGTAATTATTCTTCCAAATAGCATTTTAGGCGCCGTTTTTGCTTCAAATACAAGCTCGATTTTCAAGATTTCTTCGCCATTAAAATCCTAGAGTTGGTGAATTTGTCTGGCTAAATTATCTCCACAGCTCATCAAATTTGATAGGAGCGAGCATCTCTACGAGGAATCTCCATTGACCATCAAAATATCTTCACAGTCCATCAAATCTGATAGCAGTTGCATCATTGCAATATTTTCGCGAACTGTCGCCTCTGAGGGTCCACTGTTTATCAAATTCTCTATTCTGCTCCATAGAGAGCACAAGTTTTAGCCGTGAAAATCCAAATTTAGACTATTTGAAGTATTAGTGGAAAACTCTAAAGATAAATTTCTGGAATTTGTAACTCCAATAAGTCTCCACGCACCATCAAATTCGCTTTATAGGTTTTGCCATAAATGGTATAGTAAAAAAAGGAAATTCTACCGGGTATTCTCATGGATGATATCAAAATTGTTGAGGTTTTCTTAGCTGTTTAATTCCAATATTTTTTTCTCAAATAGAATTTTGTAGGCTGTTGGTTTACTAAAAACGTCTCCACAGCCCATCAAATTTGATATTATAAATCTCCACTTACCATCAGATTTACTAATAAGTTCTGCATATGTTGGATGTCTATAAATAGTTAAAACTTCCCCAGAATTTTTCTTCCAAACAGCATTTTTGTGAAGCTTTGGCACCCTTTTTGCTTCAAATACAAGCTCCTTTTCAAGATTTCTTAGCCATTAAAATCCTAGAGTTCGTGAATTTGTCTTGCTAAATTATCTCCACAGCCCATCAAATTTGATAGGAACGAGTATCTCTACGATGAATCTCCATTGACCATCAAAATATCATTAGAATGTTTTCGCGAACTGTCGCCACTGACGATCAAATTTGGCGTTAGTGGGTCCACTGATCATCAAATTCTTTTGGATTTGTTTATTTGTTGATTTCTACAAAAAGCACGACAAATCACGGGTCTCCACTTGCCATCAAATTCATTCTAATTCTTCATGAATTTTGCCATAAATTTTGATGAAGTAAAAACGGGAAATTCGAACGATTTTTCAAAGTATTTATTGGTTATTTTCACAGAAGATTCCCATTTTTTGGAGAGATTTTAGCTGTTCAAGTCCATTTAAAAACAGAATTTCTGTAGGTCTGTAGTGCCAAAATGTCTCCACGGCCTATCAAATTTGATATTAAGAATCCACTTACTATCAAATTTACTATTAGGTATTGAATGTCTATAGATTTTGGAAGATATTCTAATACAAAAATTCCTCCTTAGTTCAATTTTTTGTAAATCTCTGACACGTTTTTAATGAGCTGTTTTTTACAAAATTTTTAGGCAAGAATATAAGCAAAATTAAGGCACCCTTTTGCTTCAAGCTCAATTTTTAAGATTTCTTAGCCACTAAAATCCTAGTTTGTTGTGAATTTGTATTGCTAAATTATCTCCACAGCCCATCAAATCGCCACTAAGCATCAAATTTGCTAGTAATTTACTACGAATTTTAGAAGATGAGCTAATACAAAATTTCCTCCTTATTTTGCAAATAAACTGGCTAGCTTTTAATAATAATAATAAATTTGGAATTCACTAAATAGTGAAATAAAATTCACTAATTTTTGGTATGCATTAGGGAATAAAATGAAGCAAAATTGGGGCCTTTTTGCTTCAAATGGTACTGAAAACTTCTAGAACTTCTAACTGAGCTTATAGAAGGTCCTGTAATTTTAATTTCATGTAATTTAGACAAATTGCACCATAATTTCGCCGAAACTGAAACTCATCTCTTATATAATCGATATAATTAACATTTATCGAGGAAAATTGGGAAAAATACAGCAATAAACTATCGATAATAGTGATAATTGTGTTGCCAAAATTTTCCTTTATCTTATCATCGTAGACAATCTGAAATTTTGGTAGTAATCACGTATCAGATTTTCAAAATTGTCCTCTATTGAAAATTTACAATAATTGGAAATGTTACTTTAATGTTGAAATAATAATAAAAGTGTTTGAATATTCTTAATTATATTTAATAATCGTTTGTTTGAAATGTTGAATTCTTATTTTTTCTCGATTAATTTAATTAAGACACGTGCTTATCGGCAAATTTCTTATCGATATTAAATGAACGATAAATTTCTGTACATAGCACCAATTTTTCTTTGTTTAATTCTCTATTAGATTGTAAATACTAATCATTTCTAGTGCGTCACATTTTCAATTGATTGTGAAATAATTTTAATTTGGTTTTGGTTGAGATTGTTTAATTTTACAGGATGATGGACGATGCTACCCCATCACCCACAACAACCGGTCATTATACAAATTGTTTATCACCATCCAGTTCCCCATCCCCATTATTACCACCCCATTATCAACTAACACCATCACGTTACGATTATCAAGACCAAGAGATGATACCGGCCAGCCAAGTACTACCACAAGTCCTGCCAACGAAAACCCAACAACAGGACAGTATTTGGGATATGGGCCAGAATTTATACCACCATCATCATCCACCCCCGCCGCATCATCCCCACGATTATCGTTACGATACAACAACGGGACGTTTCAACAGTGTTGGTGTCGATTATAGTAACAGTTTACGACATAATTATGTTGATTCATTGCCAGTATTTACAACACAGACAAGAACGAGTTTCATGCCGAAAATCGGTAATAGTGGTGGTAATAATAGTGGCAGTGGTGGTGGTGTTAGTGGTGGCGGTAATGGCGTACAAAGTGGACAAAAAGTACCGAAAGAGGCGCGAATTCGACGGCCCATGAACGCCTTCATGGTGTGGGCTAAAGTTGAACGGAAGAAATTGGCCGATGAGAATCCCGATCTACACAATGCTGATCTCAGTAAAATGCTCGGTAAGTGGCATGCTTAATTAGTAAAAACTACCACGTTTATAACAAAGGGAAGATAATTTGATCAACTTAACTCGAACCCCGTAAAATTTCTTAAAATTAAAACAGGTGCTGAAATATCAAATTTTTGAAAAGTCACTCAAAGTTTAACTAAAATTGAATTTTATTCAAAAATCTCATTAAAAGGCCAAATTAGAACTCGTCAAAAATTAGCACCTTTAACCAAGGATTACTCTATTTGCTAATCAAAATTCTAGGGCTTGTTGGAAAAATAATTTCAAGCTTTATACCAAAAATTTTACCATTTTGGAAAATGTTGTGGAAATTTTGAGTTATAGAAGAACCTCTAGGCGTATTTTTTTTTTAATTTTCCCCCAATCAGTCTAATTTATTTGTTTGTAATGAATTTGGGGTTTAATCGTTGCTCTAGTCGGTACTCGGAGCTAACTGTATTCTTCATTTAGACTTATACCAATCTGACGCCACTGAAATTCCTAAATTTTGGCCGTTACATTTAGGGAATTTAGTGCTCTAGGTTTCTAGGAAGATTTTATAGGGTAACTACCCTTAAAAATGTCTCTAGAGTCAAATACCAGTTCCCGTTCTTCTCTAAGCTAACAAATTAAGCATTCGAAGTATCAAATGTTACTTATCATGCTTGTTACTAAAACTTCAAACTTCAAAATTGTTCGAACCCAAAAAAGTCAAATTTTAAGTCAAGTCTTTTTCGGATTAGTATAACCGCTACACATCTGTATTGAACCTTTTCTTACTCTTATAGTAGAACAAAAATAACTTGCCTTTATGATATTTTTCACATCTACCGAACCACCTTTACAACCCCCAATTGCCTGTTAATTGACACTTTTATTGAGGTTCGAATGCCGTTGAATTTCTGGATGGAACAAACCTATTATCCACAAAAAAGTTACCCGTTCAATTTCATTGTATTGTCGATTTGTTCAAGATATTTCAATTGAAAAGAAATATTAATAATAATAACGACATCCCGAAAATTATGATGATTCATTCACAATGTTGACCACACTTATCAAACATACCTGCCTTACAGGAAAAAAGCTAAATTGTATTGTCATCACTTCCTGTCCAAGATAAAACAAGAATTCGTAGATTATTTATCGTAATCAAAAATAAATAAAATAAACCTATTATTTATCGTATAAATAGATCTAGTGGTAGCTAGTTAAATAATTAAATTCTATTTTTTTTTTATATTAATCTCGTATTTGAATCGATTATAATAAATATGCGTTAATAGGCGTAAAATGAGGAAAACCGCTAATTAATCGAAAAAAATTAATCAAATTTGTATTAATATTTCTATAAATACAACAATACGAGAATGGCCTTTAATTTGTTTATTTTATTATTTTAATTTAATTGTTGATATGGCTAAATCCATGGCTTAATAATTACGTCATAGGAATCGATTTAAACAATGATAAGAAATAACAAAATCATATCATGTGTTATTCTACTGATAACAATTATCTTGTTTCCCTAATGTCTACCAAAATTAATCTAATTAAAAACAGAAGCTGGTGTGATACAAAATTTTGATGTTTCATTTAAAACCGAATAGAAGAAAAATTAATAATCGTTGGGATTGCGGATGATTGGCTGGAATAACTATAAGAGGTGGAGATAACTAGAATAAATGGAGAGAGAGTTGATGTTAAAGAGAAGAAGAAAAAACGGCAACTGGAGAGATTTGTGTGCATCTCATTAGACATGGATTAATGGGGTTTTGGTGTATGTGTATATGTAAAAGTTGTCTATATATACAGGTATATACAATATATAACTGGTTGTGGGTCTGCCCTCTACGCTGATTGGACACGCCAAACCATCGACTAGTCACCAACAACCAATCACTAAACGCCTCCAATTATTCCCCTTTATTTTATTTTAAGGTCATTCCAACATAGAAAATGGCCGGTTATAAATACGACTTGTTTATATTTAATCGCAGAAAAACAATATAAAAATCGTTAATTGGAACAAAATTTGAATTGCAATTATAAATTAATTACGAATCGAAATTAAGAGAGAATTACAACGAAAATCGGTAGAAATGGAATTTTATTGATCAATTATGCAATAAACTATACCAATAATTTTCGTTTATCGAATTGTTCAATTATTTATGGGTATTTCACGATTATAACTCTATTTAAGTAATATTACAACAACATCAACAAAAATTCAAACGTATTAATTGCAAAAATAGAGGGAGATAGTTGAAGAAACCGTTCCATTGGTGTTTAAAAAAAAAACCGCAATAATTTACGACAAGAAAACCGCTAAACAAAAATTGGTTACAATAAAGCTACACTGTCGTATTGTAATCAATTTTACCGCAATTTCAAAAAATACGAGCTGCCGTTCGAGTGTTAAAAGGCCATTTATTTTATGGGGTAGACGATATTGCGCCCTCTATAAAAGCGATAAGGTTGTTACAATTGTACAACAACAACAAGAAAAGATCGTGTGCCGAGATGTGACCGTTAGGATGAAATGAATGAAAACAAAGTGAATGAACGTGTGTAGAAGAGTCACACGTTCAAACAATGGACCCTCAGTTCTGAATTGTTTTACTTATAACTGCTCAGTTTTACAGTTAGTTGAGTAGCTGTATGGTTGTTTGATTTGGCGCAAATTGGCGAATTTATTTCAATTTACAAAAAATAAAATAAAAGAATCCGCGCCATTTGTATCAATTAGTCCGTGTCTGTGTGGTTTTCCAAATTATACGTTCCAAAGAGGCAACATTAAATGATTATATTGTAGTATGCCTCAATAATGGCGCCGAAATTATACGCTTTGTAGCCGGGTTATAGCATTTATATGGCTCGTGTATGCTAAATATATTAATAAAATTCAATTTTTTCGATTTAATAATACCACCAGAATCAATTGGCGAACGATATTGTGTCTATTTCGACTATTATAAGAGAGACTTAATCGATAAATCACAGCACGAACCCTATTTCTTTCTTTTCTTGTTGTCGTTGGCTTTTAGGTTTTTTTTTATTCTTTTTCAGCTGTAAAGTCACGTGTTTGTTTGTATGGCTACATCCGTTCTAAAGCGACATACTGACTTATAATAACGGAAAAAATCTTTTAAGACAATTAAAAATTCTACAAACATAACCTAACACAACACACACAACATACAACAAAAAGATTTATGTGTTATTATAAGTCTGACGATTTTTGAAGGACAATCGTTTCTCTTCTAAGGGGGTGAAAAATTGAAAATTACTTGACGACCATTTATAATTTCGCTCTCTAACGAAGCCACACATGTTAACACCGTTGTGACAATTATTATTATTATTGCCACATAAAGGCAATAATAAATATACACATAGTCGGCGACATTTTATCTCCCTTGTTGCAACCTACATCGTTTGTTGTTAATCATTTTTCATTTATTTACGGTCGTGTAGGTATTTCTCTACAAATTATTTTAAATATTTCAACGAATACAGTGAAGAATTTTATTATTAAACCAAAAATAATGCACAAACACCGAATGTTCCATCTAAACGTACCACCGTCGTTTAACACGACCATAATCACTGCTAATCATCAACGATAACAATTCTTAAATTTTGCTAACTTTGAAATATTGCACTTGATTTACACGGTTCTGCTTTCACAGATCTGTAGCCTTAGAATAGACGAAAAGTTATTGCTTTAAAGGGTTGTTTATATTATTTTATCTTTAAAATAACACTATTCCTCGATTGCACTTTATTTGCACGGTCCCTCTTACACCCAACTGTAGTGCCTATTTGGATATATTGATAATTCTCTACTCTACAAATTTAGACAACTGTTTGAAATTTTGTCGACTTCAAAATACAACCATTCCTCGATTTACACGACACTTAATTTACACGGTTCCGCTTTCTGTAATCTCAGAATAGCAGAAATATTGGTATTTTTGACCTCATTGTAAAATAGGACGTGTTCGTATTTCTCTCTGAAATTTTGCCGACCACTCCTCGATTTGCACGGCACTCAATTTGCACGTTTCCTGTAATGTGCCTAATTGTACCTGTTGCTAGTATCCTTCTACAAAGTTGTTAACAAATACCAAATTTTTTCAGCAAATTTTCCACCCGAATAGCTTGTTTCGATTGCTGAAAATTAACGATTTTGTTAAGCAAATTGGCGGAATATTTTAGAAATTAATTGACGACAATCGCGCTAATTTGAGACACGCACGAGGCAAGGACGTCTCGAGATGTTCCGTTCGTTCGACTGAAATCTTCGAAAATAACCAAAAACAAACAGAATTTCACTGAATTTAAGCCCAATTGGCTTCGATTCGCCTGCAATCGTCGATAATTTGCCGACAAAACGCTAAATGTTGTTATCTGAAACGTTTCTCCAACATGCGATTTATGATTTACGTGTTAGATGGTACACCTGGTAGATAAATTTGAATTTATGGGAGATTTTACGACTGACCAAACTGATAATAAAATTATAAATGTAATGAAGATTTTAATTTAACTCCTTCACTATGTTTTTATCATCATCATAATATATAAGTAGGTTGCAATTTTGATTAGTTCTTGTTATTTTAACCAACAAAAAAATCATTGTAGTCATTATTTTAATTTTTTTCTATCCATATAAACAACTGTATTTATTAAGATTTCTAATGTGGTGAAATTTCATGAATAATTAATAAAATACAATTAAATAATTTTTGTTCGATTATTATAGCCAGTTTTTATAACCCATCGATTATCGGCTATTTCGACGGATAATTCCTCGAATTGTGAACAAGCTCAATGGATAAAATCCAATTTTTTTAGCGAATTTAAATGGAACATATTCATATAAATAACCTCGGATTAATTCCCTCTACCAACCGTTATTATTAAAATTAGAAATTTGGCCAAACAACAGTACAGTGGTGGAATGGTAGAAAAAAATTGCACTGTATTCTCTCGATATTACTCCACATTCATACATACTTCTTACTATTACTTTATAATCATTTAATATAGAGTGTGGGAGTATTCTTATGGGAATGTGACCCCTCGACCTCTTACCGGGGCGTTCTCAGCATTGTGCTACCTGTTGTTGTGTTGTTGCCGTTTATTGTAGAGAAGTATATTAAGGAGAAATAGAGAGAAAAAATACAAAACAACACAGATTTTGAAGGGGGACGAAAGATGTTGTGCAGCGGGACGGCGGCGGCACTTAACTCTCCGCTAATTACCCAGTAATTGAGGCAGGAAGTTGAGAAATCATTGCCTTCTCTTCTACATACATACATACATGTATAATTTAATAAAAACCTTGCATGATTCTTTTCTATTGTAGAAACTAGCAAAAAATTCTAATAATAATAGAGAGGTGAAACAAGCTAGAATTTATGACAATTTTGACAAATTAGCAAATCCATTTCAATAATGAAGAGATAAATTAGAAAACCCACGATTTTTTTGTTGTTAAATAAAATTTCTAATTCGGTTCTAGTCCACCGGAAACTGTCTTTTTCTCTTATATGCGCAATTCTTGAAAGTGTTTCCTTTTACTTACAACCATTTATCTTATTATGTATTAACTATGACTTGAGTCATGCTTGATGAAATTTAGCACCTTTGATTTCTTGTCGCCTATTCTTTCACTTTTTAACTGAGCAGAAAGGGGGAGAAATTTTATAAATTAAAACTAAAAGAAATCGACTTATAACAATTTAAAAAACAATACGATATTTTATTGCATTTTGAAATTGTAGATTTTAATAATGGGTCGAATTCGATCATTATAATCATAATGTTTTGATATCAAAAATATGAGTGGCAATAACAATAAAACCGAATTGAGAACCTCACCCCAACTTGTGAGATTTTCAATTTAACTGTACTGTAATGTCTGTTATCGAACAGATTTCAATGTATAACGACTTAATTACAGTTAATTTGGGGGTAATTTCTAATAAGGTCCTAAAGGTTCTAAATCTGGTTAATTTCAGGTATTGTACCCGATAAGGCCTTTTAAATTTTAAAGATTTACAATGCAAATTACTCACCAACAATTTGCTAGTTTCAGTAATTTTAGTGAAGCCCATTTGGTTGATAAGCGGCAATTTTTCAGCTTCTAAATGGGCTTCTTCAGCACTGTCTTTTTGTGTTTAGGAACTGCCTGTTTCACTTAAATAGTGCTAGCTCTCTTAGCAACACCTTGAATCTGATAGCCGATCTGTAAGGAATCTCCAGAGCTCATGTTGGTTAAATTTAAACCATGTAGCTCATCGGAAAATTGTCCAAAAAAACGATGTTACAGTTTTCAAGAATGATTCAAAGATGCTCTTAATATTGATTTTTTTCGTTTTTCTCCATTCGATTCGGGAACAAGTAGAAATATTTCGGTTTATTCCACAACTGGGCAATGAGCTACGGGGGTCAAATTTTGACAAAATTGACTCCACTCATCAAATAATAGGTGTTTCTATAATAAATAGAACTGTTTTTGGTATTTCTGTTGTAAATTAGGCTAATTTCGAAATTATCTGCAACTTACATGCTTCAAAACCCCCTGTTTTCTTCTCCAAATAATCTTCAAATATCTTACAATTCAATTCAATATATTTAAACCATGTAGCTCATCGGAAAATTGTCCAAAAAAACGATGATTTTTGACGATGTTACAGTTTTCAAGAATGATTCAAAGATGGTTCTTTCGTTTTTCTCCATTTGATTCGGGAATAGGTAGAAATATTTTGGTTTATTGGACAACTGGCCGATGAGCTACGGGGGTCAAATTTTGCCAAAATGGACTCCAGAGGCTCTACTATAAAGCACTCATCAAATAATAGGTGTTTCTATAATAAATAGAACTGTTTTTGGTATTTCTGTTGTAAATTAGGCTAATTTCGAAATTATCTGCAACTTACATGCTTCAAAACCCCCTGTTTTCTTCTCCAAATAATCTTCAAATATCTTACAATTCAATTCAATATATTTAAACCATGTAGCTCATCGGAAAATTGTCCAAAAAAACGATGATTTTTGACGATGTTACAGTTTTCAAGAATGATTCAAAGATGGTTCTTTCGTTTTTCTCCATTTGATTCGGGAATAGGTAGAAATATTTTGGTTTATTGGACAACTGGCCGATGAGCTACGGGGGTCAAATTTTGCCAAAATGGACTCCAGAGGCTCTACTATAAAGCACTCATCAAATAATAGGTGTTTCTATAATAAATAGAACTGTTTTTGGTATTTCTGTTGTAAATTAGGCTAATTTCGAAATTATCTGCAACTTACATGCTTCAAAACCCCCTGTTTTCTTCTCCAAATAATCTTCAAATATCTTACAATTCAATTCAATATATTTAAACCATGTAGCTCATCGGAAAATTGTCCAAAAAAACGATGATTTTTGACGATGTTACAGTTTTCAAGAATGATTCAAAGATGGTTCTTTCGTTTTTCTCCATTTGATTCGGGAATAGGTAGAAATATTTTGGTTTATTGGACAACTGGCCGATGAGCTACGGGGGTCAAATTTTGCCAAAATGGACTCCAGAGGCTCTACTATAAAGCACTCATCAAATAATAGGTGTTTCTATAATAAATAGAACTGTTTTTGGTATTTCTGTTGTAAATTAGGCTAATTTCGAAATTATCTGCAACTTACATGCTTCAAAACTCCCTGTTTTCTTCTCCAAATAATCTTCAAATATATTACAATTCAATTCAATATATTTAAACCATGTAGCTCATCGGAAAATTGTCCGAAAAACGATCATTTTTCAAGAATGATTCAAAGATGCTTTTTTTGTTTTTCTCCATTTGATTCGGGAATAGGTAGGAATGTTTCGGTTTATTCTACAATGACCAACTTGCCGATGAGCTAGGGAGTTCAAATTTTGACGAAAAGTTCTCCAGCGATCCTTCTATAAATTACTCATCAAATTATAGCTTTTTTATAACAGCTAGAACGCTAATTTCGAAATTATCTACAACTTAGTGCTTCAAAATTTCCTGTTTTCTTCTCCAAATGATCTTCGAATGCCTGAAATTGGCCCATTATCAGCTAACTTGGCTTACAGTTCAATTCAATATATTTAAACCATGTAGCTCATCGGAAAATTGTCCGAAAAACGATCATTTTTGACGATGTTACAGTTTTCAAGAATGATTCAAAGATGCCCTTAATATTGATTTTTTTCGTTTTTCTCCATTTCATTGGGGAACAGGTGGGAATGTTTCGGTTTGTTCTATGACCAATTTGCCGATGAGCTACGGGGTTCAAATTTTGACGAAAAGTTCTCCAGCGATCCTTCTATAAATTACTCATCAAATTATAGCTTTTTTATAACAGCTAGAACGCTAATTTCGAAATTATCTACAACTTAGTGCTTCAAAATTTCCTGTTTTCTTCGTCAAATGATCTTCGAATGCCTGAAATTGGCCCATTATCCGCTAACTTGGGCTTACAATTCAATTTGTCCTACTGGAAATTACTGGGATTTATTATACAATAATAACAACAATAGTCCTTTAGTCCAAATTGATAGCATTCTATATGTTTTCATTTAAAATATAGCCACACCTGTCTGTACAATGATACAGCATTTCTCCCAATACGCCACAACTCAAATCATGATAGATGTGTTTAGAACAAATTCGATAAAAACCACTTAAATTATATTTGAATTATCGTCCTCTATTGTACTGTACAGTTATTTAAACTGCATAATAATTGTCGATAAAGTTATAATAAAGAATTTTGAATTTGTTATTTATATAACAGAAAAAAATCGAATAGTTTCGTGTTGTGTTGTTGTAGCATCCATGCAATCAAATGAATTACGAAACGATTTTTAAATTGGCCACACCCTTTTGTTCTTTTCGGTTGTTGTAGTTGTAGAGTACCGTTTTGTATACAGAAAAAAAAATAAAAAAATAACCGAGGGATAAAGAGGTAAGGGGTCAGAAGGAACTCCCATCCTGTCTGGGGTGTGCCGCCGCCAATATAGTATAAACATCTCATCTCTACTATACCATCAATTTTAGTATACCGAATAAAAAAACTGTATTTATCAATTTTCTCTCTTTTTTATTAAAATTATCATTTTTCACGGTTCAGACTTCTTAACGATCTTGGTGAAAGATAAAATTATTAACACCGTTTAGTATAATTTTCTATTATAGTTGTAGTACAAATAGGAGTAAAACAACAACAACAACAACAAAAGAAATAAGAGTTTCTAGTTCAACACCCTCAATAGCTGTTATAAGCCTTATCACTTCAATTATTCGGTTAATAAAATTTGTTCTTTGATAAAATCCTGCATGTTGTACTGTTGTTTTATTCCCAGTGTTGTTGTAGTTGTCGTTATTTCATATTGCTTATAGTTGAAATAGTTCTCTTGCTTAACAATCAGGTAAAACCAATCAAAATAATTTACAGCCAGATTTTACGGTATGACGTCACTTTATGTGCTTTTCAAGTCCGTGCTTATAGTATAAACATCTTGCAAAATCGGAAAAAAAACACACACGAAGAAAACTTCTTTTTTTATAACTTACCTGCATTTACGTTTAGTACTGAGAAATAAGCCACAAGTGGTTAACAACATGTGAACAACAACAACTGAAACTACCTGAAACTACTGACATTAAAATTGTGTGCGATTGTTGCCAACGTGATGCCATTATGCCACCGTTTTATATCTTTGTTACTGATTCATTTGTTGTTTTTATTTGTATTTTGAATAATTTACACGATATCCCAACTAGAAACGAATCAATGATTCGAAAATTATTGTTTCCAATTTGATTGATTTTGCCCCTAGGTAAATACAACAATTTTATTATTATTATTATTATAGTTTCATATCAACAATAATTTCATTCAATTTTACAATTAAATTTCAATATCAATATTTCAATACACAGTTTAAATTGTTTTTACATTGTGTACATTTGTTGTAATTACCGGAAAATGGCTACTTATCTTTATAATCCGTTTTGTTACAACATTCGTTCCAATATTGTGAGACGATACTAAAAATTTCCATTAAACTATTAAAGTGTGTTGCGACATCTTATCTAAAGGGTCTTTGATTACCAGAAAATCAATTTTATTGATATAAAGAGTCTGGAATTGCGCCGAAATTTGGTCTGGAATTTTGACAGAAGGTCGAAAATTTTGCTCGAAAATCCATCAAATCTCCTTTTATTACGAATCGCAATAGTTGATCGGAAATTTTCCAAATTTGGGCTCAAAATCAAGAATTTTGCTCGACGATTACGCCGAAATTTGTTCTGGAATTTTGCTGGAAAGTCGAAAATTTTGCTCGAAAATCAATCAAATCTGCTTTTACAACAAATTGCAATAGTTGATAAAAAAATCCAAAATTTAGGCTCAAAATCAAGAATTTCGTTGGACGGTAACCAAATCCTCCAATTATGCCGAAATTTGTCCTGAAATTTTGATCGAAAGTCGAAAATTTTGCTCAATTGCTCAATCAAATGTCATTCTTTTATTACGAATTGCAATAGCTGATAAAAAAATTCCCAAATTTACGCTCAAAATCAAGAATTTTGCTCGACAATGACCAAATCCTCCAATCACTCCGAAATTTGTTCTGAAATTTTGATCGAAAGTCTAAAATTTTGCTCGAAAATCGATCAAATCTCCTTTTATTACAAATTGCAATAACTGATACAAATTTTCCCAAATTTGGGCCCAAAATCAAGAATTTTGCTCAACAGTGACCAAATCCTCCAATTAAGCCGAACTTTGTCCTGAAATTTTGACCGAAAGTCGAAAATTTTGCTCGAAAATCGATCGAATCTTCTTTTGCTACAAATTGCAAAAGTTGATAAAAAATTCCGAAATTTAGACTCAAAATCAAGAATTTTGCTCGACAGTGACCAAATCCTTCAATTACGCCGAAATTTATCTTGAAATTTTGATCGAAAGTCGAAAATTTTGCTCGAAAATCAATAACAAATTCCAATAACTGATACAAATTTTCCTTAATTTAGGCTCAAGATCAAGAATTTTGCTCGAAGATTACGACGAAATTTGTCCTGAAATTTTGACAGAAAGTCAAAAATTTTGCTGGAAAATCGATCAAATCTCCTTCTTTTACTATGAATTGCAATAGTTGATAAAAAAATTCAAAAATTTAGGCTCAAAATCAAGAATTTTGCTCGACAATTATGCCGAAATTTGTCCTGAAATTTTGATCAAAAGTCGAAAATTTTGCTCAAAAGTCGATCAAATTTCTTCCTTTTATTGCAGTTGCAACAACTGATAAGAAAATTCCCAAATTTAAGCGCAAAATCAGTTATTTTGCTCGAAAGTGACCAAATCCTTCAAATTGTGCCTTGATCAGGCAGTTGGGAACGAAATTAGGTTGCAAATATCTAAGATGAAATCAAAGTGACTTTACAATTCGACAGAAAAATTGGCAAAATTAATGAAAATCTCCCAGAATCGATAAACTGTTTGAAAATTGACTGATTCTTGTCTCTTCATCCTCAAATTTAGGCTCAAGATCAACATTTTGCTTCTTTTATTACGAATTGCAATAGCTGATAAAAAATCCCCAAATTTAGGCTCAAAATCAGGAATTTTGCTCGAAAGTTACCAGATTTTTCAAATTGTGCCTTGATCAGGCAGTTGGGAACGAAATGAGGTTGGAAATACCTAGGTTGAAATCAAAGTGACTTCACAATTAGACAGTAAAATTGGAAAAAATAATGAACATGTCCCAGAGTCGACAAACTGAAAATTTACTGATTNTGAAGAAGCTTTTTTCAACTACAGCGAAATTTGTATTTCTTTTCCTTTTAATTTACTTTTTTAGTTTAGGTTTTTAATTTCTTCGTCTATTTTGTAAAATTATTGTTTAACTGATAGTTCACTGACATTTCAGATTAGTCGATAATCTATAGATTAGGTTGAGATTAAAATAGGCCTAGTTTTGTGACGTTTAAGTGGCAATTAAGCTGTGGTGCAACAAAGTTTTGTCATTAAGCCAAGATTAAATTTTAAGCTGTAACGGTGCAGCTTTCGGCTAATACTACCCTGAATTTTTAGCCCGGATTTAGACTTTTTTCTAAACATCTGTTGTTTTGAAGATTCTTTAAATTTAAACACTTGATAGAGGGAATATTTCCATACTAATTGTTTGTAAGTGTTAAGAATGTTGCTCGCCCCTTGTTAGTTTAATAGTCATTTCATCAATTGATTAGTTATGCTAATTGTAGTTTCATTGTTTTGCAGGTAAAAAGTGGCGCTCTTTGACACCCCAAGACCGTCGACCGTTTGTTGAAGAAGCTGAACGCCTCCGTGTGATCCACATGACTGAACACCCCAACTATAAATACAGACCTAGACGGCGGAAGCATAATAAACAGAGAGCAACATCCGGTACAGGTCCATCACGTGTTGGACAATCATTACCAAGTCCAAATTTACCAAATATGTCACCTAGATATGCTGGTTATATACCAAATTCAAGTCTATCACCGAATATACAACAACAAAATTATAATAGTATCGATTTTCCAAGTCCTAATACTACTACTACAACAACAACAACATCGACTGGAAGTGGTGGTGATTATTTAACGGGTGATAAACGTTATAGTCCTGATGGTTATAAATTTAGTCAATATCAGAATTATCAGAATTATTATGAGAAGAGTCCTTATGATATTCATACACCGGATACATCACCGACACATAGTCCGGAACCGAAGAATACACCGAAAAGTTCTGATGAATGTAAAGATAGTCCGAGGGATGATAATAATTCGTTACCAACACCGGAATTATCACCATTAGAACAACACGAATCGTACGATGATAAACGAATACCAAATATCCAGCATACTAATAATCTAATTAATAACAATAATAACAATAACAACAATAGCAATAATAGTAGTAATAACAATAATAATAATAGTAGTAATCCAGCACAACAGAGTTATAATACAAGAGTACAAAATTATCGACAAACGAACAACAATAATTATACAAATACCCAACCAATAACATCAGTACCAATGGCAAATGGTATGTATGTGATGTGTACGAATAAAAGTTCGGTAGAACAAGGGCATGTTGTAACAGGTACATATTACCCACCAGTTGCAACATCACAGGATCAACAATTATTAGGAACAAATCAAAATACAAATTTAAATACAATTGCACAAACAACAAATCTACATTATTATAATACAACTATACAACAATATTATCATCAATCACCGAAAGATTATACAACAACGTACGACCATCAAAATGATCAAACTACAACAACTGGAACACAACAACAAACAACAACAAAATCACCAGAAACACCATACAATTACCACAATACGCAAAAAACTACAACCACCGATATCAATCATTATAAATTAGATGATAATTATCAACAATACACGAATAATTCCCTATCGTATTTGACAACAAGTACAACAACAACCACAACGACCACCACTACAACCGGGGTGAATCACCCCCATCACCACCAACACCACCACCACCAACAACAACAACAAGAGGAACGTAGCGACGTTGATAGCGATGTTGATACAAGAGAATTCGATAAATATCTAAAATTTACAAATAACGAATCGAATTTAATCGATTCGAATCATAATTATCACCACCACCAACATCGGGGGGATGTTATCAACTATTACCACCACCCCCAACAACAACAACCACAACAACAACAACAACATACAAGTGTGATTTTGCCAAATACAAACATAAAACCGGAACCGATTCTAAATTACCCGGAAGTGTACGAGATGACAACTAATGGGGTTGTTACGAAAAATGACGATGATTTTAGCGAAATATTAGCCGATGTTCGTAAAACTTGCTACAGTAATTAGAAAATTCAATAAATAAATCTCGAAATGTCAGTTTTCTGTTGTCAAATTTTTAATTAAATAAAGTCGGTTGACGTCAAGCGACTTTAGATAAAATTTTCGTTGATGATTTTCCACGACTTTTCGGATTAAAATTGTTGATTTATTATCGTTTACTATTTTAATTAATTTTAATTAATAATTCTATTAAATACTCTATTAATGATCTTGGTCTTATTTGTTGTCTATCTAATTAATTAGAATTAAAAACAGTACAGGCGCCTATTGGACGGACGAGCATTGGCATGACTTATGTTAGCGCTAAATCTCAACAATTTCGGTTGATTAAATGGATTAATTTGTAGGATTAACTTGAACTTCGTTCCATGGGATTGTCTGTATTCAGATACAGGTGCCTTATCTATAATTATTGATATTATAAGTGTGCTTATTGTAGATAGGTTTTTGTAATTTTGTACAAATTAAGACTGCAGTTATCTTGTTAATTTGTTGTTATGATTGACAAATATTTAAATTGATTTAATTGCAAAATTCGTGTTTTTCTTGAACAATAAATAGAATTATTTAATATTTATAGGCTTAATTGTTAGACGTTTCTATTTTTCTGTAATTCTATTTGTAATATTTAAACTTACATGTGTATATTATTGTAAAAGAGATTCTTCTTGATAAAGACCAAAGTTTGTATATTGTGTATTATAGTAGTGAATTTAACTATCGGTTATTAAATATTGTAAATAGTTAGTTATCATGATGGGAAATATATAATTATTTAATTACGTTGCATTTTGTCTTGTTTACAACAAAACAACGATCCTTCTAAACCTAATCTCTATTTGTCGTGGGGATTGTAAATCAAATTTTAAGCACACGAAAATTTCGAAATCCGCAAACACGAAACGGTTGCGACCTAGTCAACTGGTTCGAATTTGGAAAAAATCGCCGACCGAAAGGACAATGATTTTTCAACTGGCACGTCGTCGTCGTTGTCGTTGTCTTCTTATTCTTCGTTTCTTCGCCGGTAGTTAGTCTATATCCTATATGTTTTCTATACGTACATACGTATAGGTATATATAAAAGAGAGTTAGAGAGCTTTAGTAAATTTTCAAAGTCGGCGATCGTCTTTAGAGATATTTTAAGCAGACCGCCGGCCAAATGGATAATTTATTATTGTAAACTTCCAGTCAGTATTTCTACATAATCATGGTCGATCTGTAATTTGTTAGAGACCACGGTGACATTCAGGAATTGTATCGTGATTTCCTCGCCCTCCACTCCTTCGTCTTGCTTGTAAATTTATATCATTCCCTTATCAACAACATCATTATTATTATTACAATTACTACCAGTACTAGATGAAGTAATTAACTGTACCTGTATGGAATTTATTCGATTTGATTATGTTTCGTAAACTATTCATTAAATCCATCCATCCATCTATTCGGTTTAGTGAAACTAATTTCCTTCTTGAAATCAACTGTGGTAATAAATCGATTGTATATATGTAGATATGTTGGATTTTTTTCGACTTGTTCTTTACAGTTATCCACCATCATCTCGAAATTGTTTACAAAGTATAGCAAGTAAAATAGAGATGATATCGGATTATTTCCGGTTAAGATCTTAATGATGGTGAAGCTAGGATTTTATGCATGGATCGTTTTTAGAGCGTATGCAGATTAAAAAAACAAACAGTACAAATAATATTGTATTGTAATGGTGGAAATATCAAACGATGAAATTTTGCCACGTCCTTAGTCATTGATTTACATAAAAATTCGTCTGGCTTCCTCGAAAAACACTTCTATAGACAAATATAAAAGCAACACGATCAACAGTCGAAAATAAAATAAAGAAATAAAATGATAGAATTGAACCAACAACTACAATTAATTTCGCCTATAATTAAAAAGATTAAAGTCGAAATAAGTGGTGTAAAAACTATTTCTCTTTGTTAACGTGAAAGTGATTGAAACAGGTCACAGAAGAAGGTCTGCATTTCAACAAAGACTTGAATTGGTTTAGAATTGGACTATTGAAAGGTCGAAACAGTTTGTAAATAGTGAATTCAACAATCTTTCGACAGCTTCATTAAAAAAACGATATTCTAATAAATCAATCTCTAATTTTTATACGAAAATCAAGCAAAACTTAGGAGCGTACCGTTAACTTTGTGATTAGTCCAAGTTTGGGTCAATTGTGGTGAGATATTCGGCAATTTGTCAAAAAAAAGTTTTACCCAGAGGCGTAGCTAGATATTCAACTCTGGAGGTGCTGAGGTTCCAAAAAAACCCGAAAATGCGAATTTCTAATTCACGATTTCTCGCTCGTTTTTCGAGTTACGACAACCGAAGATAGATTTTTGAAAAACTCGAATTACTTGGCCAATATTGTTTATTTTAAAATAATTTTTCTATTATCAAATAGCAAAATGAAGGCGCTTTTCTAATCTTCGAGAAATTTTCCGATTACATTGTTCGTTTTCCGGAAAATTAAGAAAACTTCTATCTGATAATAAAGCGGAGTAGAAGATAGAGATTTTCTTAATTTGAAAATTCTGTGAACTATTGTTTTTCTAACTTTGTTTTCACTCATTAAAATTACTAATTTTCTTTAAAAATACATATAGTTATCTAGATAATATTATACTCTTTCTGATTGGCCTCTTTGGGGGTGCTAATTTGGTTTTTCGATGGGTTTAGCACCCCCAAGTAGCCCCCTAACTGCATTAAACAGGAAAAATTATAGGCAAACAACCGGGCTTCTTAATTTTTGATTGTTTGAGTCCCTGAGCTATAGTCTAAACCTGCCCCTGCAAATATTTCTATACCTGATTCTACTGGATTGTAAATTGTGTCAAAATTGAAAGTCAAGTATGTCAAAATGCGTCTCTATTCTTCTTTAAATTTGCAGTTTCCAAAACCTTGAAGGGGAAAATCTCACATAATTTCCAACCAAATCACTGACACAGCTTTCCAAATTTCCCGATTTCTAATTTTAATTCATAAAAATCCGGCCTTAGAAGAACAAAAGAATTATAATCGAATCGACGAAATTCTCATGCTTAATTAGTTAATTAATAAAGAGAAATTGAAAAGAAACAGTTTTCAAAACTACCTGAAATGAACGTGTCAACTATCAATAAAATTAATATCAGTCTAGGAACCGTAACCGAATCGAGTAATAATTTTGATAACAATCAAAATTTAATATACAACCAAAAAAACAATTATGAAGACTTGAAAACGAGTCTTGTTGAAGACAGTTGAAAATACAAATGTTGAAAATTTATGCGACTTGTCGGTAAGGTCTTGTATGTCAATTGTAAAGATCGGTGACACTTTGACATATGCTGATTAATATTAATAGATGAAAAACTTCTTATATGTGTATATATTTTGTACTATTGAAGTCCATTTATATAAAATATACAATAACCCACACATATACACACATATCTCTTCAATAAAACAAACAAACGTCAATTTGTATCAATTTTGAAATATGAATTGAAATACGAAATATGAATACGAATGAGTGGAGGAAGCGGAAGAATTACTTTTTACAATTTCATCATCATAATCATGAAAGACTGAAAAAGGTCGACATCAAATCATCCGCTTTTGTTACAAATTTCGAACAACACACTGCATGTTTATAGCTGTTTTGTAGATATCTCACGGCTTTAACAATTGCCTTCTTCCTTGCCCCGGTCTTAATTAACCGTAAAAAGTACTCGTAGAAAATTTTTTCTACCAAATCCTCTCTAGTCAGGAGATCTTCTAGACAAAAAGACGACGGCCGGAAGTCAAGGTTTTGCAACTTTAATTACAATTAAACAGTTAAAAAATGACTCAGACAATATTTTGATTTGAACGAAACGAGCCCAATTTTGATTGAAATCCTCTTTGTCAATCTTATAAAAATAACAAACAAATCTTTCGATCGAAACAAGATTGCAATTTGCATGTCAAATCAATTTCCGAAAAATTATCGAATTTATTTGTTGTTTTCCAAGTATTTATTATTCAACAATTCCAAAAAGATTGTGGCTTACGCAAATAGAACGTATGTCCATGATTTGGTTCTAAATCAGCCGATCTCTTGTGTGAAACTCGAATAAACAATTCAAATTGGCGGGGCAATTAAGATGCATTTGGCATTAGGAGCTTTTCCAATAATAGAAGACGATGATTTAATGCTTCTTCGTCTGTTAGTCTTCTACAAGTAGAAGACGAAGAACAAGAGTAACAGCAACAACAACAACAACACGGTGTGACAGCTAAAGATGCAGTTAGTTAGCAACTATTGGCCGCCAGATGTCAGTACAGTAGCGGGTGACAGCAACAGCTAATATATGTCCAAGATAGTCGAGACAGCGCCACAGAGACGTATTTCGTAGATTGTAGCATATGCGTAAATTCCAATTTAACAACATCAAATTCTTTTGTGATTATTGTACGGTGATATAATCGAAATATTTGTAAGATAATTAAAAATTTCGTTAATTAAATGGTTGGATTTCGATTGCAAATTTGTTGTTCTCGCTGGTTTAATTGGTAAGTTTTCGTTTTAATGATGTGAGATGGTTTGGTGAAATTTCGGGTGAATTTCGTTGATTTTTTTTCGAATTTATTTGAATACGTTCCTGTCGGTGGCGGCATCAGAGTTTGCCGTCTAGAGCGGTATGCGATCGCCCGCGACCATAACTTGCCAACTGCCATCTGACCACGCACCATCTACATATACTTCTTTCTCTACCTATATAGTATACACAAACACATATACAAGTACCGGCCGCAAATCCGCACTTTATACAGTATGGACACTATTTCATCCATGCAAACCTGAATTCCTTAAAGAATAACAAAACGATATACAAAAATCCACACACAACCGTATACCCAAAGTAGAGATAGAGCGACGAATCGAGAACAATCGCGTATAAAACGAAAGGAGATCGATGGAAGATAGAACAAAGAAAAAAATCTTCGGAGTAAAAAAACAGAACGCAGAAAAGAATTAAAGAAGTTCAAAACAATTCAAAATTTGAATGTTCAAAGTTCCAGCATCGGTGCTGTCAACCGGCTAGAAGACATTCACAATATTTATCGTTTAGAATTTAAAGACTTCAGATTTGCAGGCAATGAAATACAAGTTTTTTATCAATAAACAATATCGACGAAAATGTTGAACTATTAAGCTACTGTTGCATTGCTTTGCGTAATTAAATTTTTACATGAATTCATTACTGGTACCAGATAAGGAGCCTCCTTTCAACTTTTAAAAAACCAAACATGATTACCATAAATTCATTAAAAAAGAAACAAAATCACAGAGGGACACTTGGAGTTATCCCCTATAAATCTAACACTTCTACGGAATAGAAACTGGCGCCTTGAAACTGAGGAACGATGGTTAAATTGGGTTAGATTGTTATCTTAAATCAACAAACTGATAAAATCAAATCAATTCGATTTTTATTAATCGTTGATAAGAGAACCCAAGTGTCCCTTTTAATTCGTCAATCTACAGGAATTGTAGTAAATAGAGGATAAAATCGAAGGGACACTTGGGTTGCAAATAAAGTAGTGTAAAATATAAAGCTGACTCATTTAATGTCCTGAGACATAATTTGATATATTACCAATTCTATTTTAGTAGTCTAAAATTCTACGCACCTTTGTATTTGCAAACTAGATCTAGTAATGCAATCAGAGATAACGGATGCTGTATATTTATGGTATATTTACTAATCAATCTTGGTGAATTTACCGTAGATAAATCTATTTGTTTATTGATTGAACAGAAATAATTCCTTTGATATACTGGAATTTTACACCAAATAATTTAAAGATTAGTTCTACTTTAGATAAATATACAGTCGTTCTACTGGTCTAGTGTTATACGGTTCTATTTAAGAAAGTCACTGATTAACCATAGAAATCAATTTTCCAAATGTTAAACCTTGCTGCCTTTGTCGTTTTTACTTGTAACTGGATTAAAGAGTGATTTCTTCCTAAATATCACTCAATTCTCTCAATTAATTGTTTTTCAAATAGCGAATCCTTAATTTATAAATAACTGGCTGTTGTAGCTATCAATGAGCAATTCGTCGAAATGAGGAAAAGCATATAAGATTGTATTTAATCATTATTTATTATCGATAATTCCTCGAATCCTTTAATGCCTTTTTGCGCATCTACTAAATTAAGAATCTTAAAAATCAACCATAATTTTTATCAATCAACGACACCATTGTTAAATCAACAATAAATACTAAAATTACAATACAATAATAATTTTTTTTCTCGTCTATCATTAGTATCGTATGCAGGTATCGAAACGTTACTTTACCACCTAATAAATCCAATAGTCTTTAGCAAAAGTCGACAGGTGAAAGACGAAAAAAATCAACCAAAACGACGAGGAAAAAAGGGAATAAAAGGACAAGTTGACAAGCCATTCATTACATTGGAACCTCTCACATCACAAATATGTAAATGATCCTCTATTTTCTCTGTATAGACCAACACAATATACAAAATACAAAACACAAAATCGAATAAATTTAACGAAAAGGTGATTTGTCAACCATCAATCGTTGTCGCGAAATTGGCGCGTTTTTTTGAATTTAACTCCAAAACACGCCACCAGGCGTTACAGTTGTCTACATATTTCAAAATTAATCTATCAATTGAAATTTATCCAAAAACGATTTATTTCAATCGAAAAATAGCGTATTATCGATAATTATTAAATTCGAGGAAAGGAAAATTGGAAATTACTTACTTTTATTAATCGAGTTGTAGCAAACTTCCGCTAGATGTCAGTTATCGCGTTCATTTTGATTTAGTTACTAGAAGCGCCGCAAGATGCTGTTTTGACATCTGTCAAGAAGTTAACCTATAAAATCAACAAAATTCAAATGTAATGTTTAATTATTGATAAAAAATTGATAATCAATTAGTAATAAATTAATTGGTTGTATTTTTTTAGTTTAAACAATGTCGGAAATTGATTACGAATGGCCGTGGCAATACAGTTTTCCGCCATTCTTCACCTTACAAATCCATCCGGAGACTCGTTCGAAACAAATCCAAGCTTGGAAACATCTAATATTGGATTATTGCCAGAAAAATAAATTGTACATCGTTGATATACGGGAGGCCCATCAATTACCGCTATTTAACAACACGACAATCAACCGAAAATTGGAACAAAACGTTATCGTATCGATACTATCGGAATTATCGAAAATCGGTAATGCTCTAGCTTTGGACAAAACGCAACAACGTTGGGAGATCTATTGGCATACGCTGGAAGAATGGGCGATGATGATTTACGATTTTATCAACGAACAAGGCATGCAGAATACGGTTTTAACACTATACGAATTAGCGCAAGGTGACGATGTTCGAGATAAAGAATGGTGTAATATCGATACGGATGTATTGATTCGTATTTTAAGAGTATTGGAAAATAAACGTAAATGCGAATTGATCCTATCCGACGACGATCAAGGTGTTAAATTCTTCTAACAACAAACCGCCTTAATTCGCATTTTTATGTTATTATTAATTTAATTATTTAATAAAATTAACGCTTACAATCGGAAGTATTTTCAAAATTCCCACTAGTAATTATATAAACTAATTTTAGTAATTATAGAAACTAATTTCGAAGGTCAGAAAACCTAAAAATATATCGCCATAGTTGAACGTAATGGAAACGGATTTTATCGGCAACATTTTACAATTATACCGAGAGAATTGTTGGAGAGAAATCTTGGATTGTAACCNATTATGGAAATTATTGAGAAAAACGTTTGGCTATAACGATGGTCGAAGTTTAACATTGAATAACAAGCTCAATTGATCAATTTCCCCATTTCGAATGCAACTATCGTAAAATTTGAGAAGTTCCCTTTAAAATGGTGTGAAATTTATAAGAATTGATTGGAAATTGTAGAAATTATTAACAATTTTGATCTTCCAGGTAGCAGCAGGTGAATGGATTTTAAAGAAAATAAACGAAATTAATAAACCAAATCGAGCTTTTTCCTATGTCAGAAGGCTATCATCGTAAACTAGAAGAAATATTCGAGACAGTTCATTATCCCAAAAAGCTGAAAAATAATAATCACGAATAAAAATCACAAATTGACAACGCAGGAAATGTATTCGAGCTACAATTAGTTACTGTTTATTTGTCAATTGTCACTGATAACGATAAGTAATAAGAATTATTTATTATTGTTAATTATGTCTTCCTGTAACAATAATTTGTAATTTTTGTTGTTTTCCTCAATTATAATCGTCTTATATAATTCACGAGCGATTATAAATTGTTTATTCATAAAAGAGAAAATCAGCAAAACAAAGAGATGTAAGTTGTATCAAAAATTGCAACATTTTGATAAATTTATTTAAAAAGAAACAACCAATTCTAGGTTAAATAATGGAGAGTGAACGAATATCGCAATTAGCAAATGTTGTCCGTTTATCACCATCGAAAACGGCGAATATTTTCACGATATCAACAACACTACTATCGACGTTATTGTCAGCTTTTGAGAAATACGGTGACGAATTGAATTCAACTATAACAACAACCACATTTCAAACACGTTCTACTAACAATAACAACAACAAAAGGCAACTATTACACGATTTATACTATTTACAAAACTATATCGAACAAGTGAAGGCTGTTAAATTGTATTTTGATAATTGTCTAGACGAGAATTGGATCGATTTAACGAAATTTAAGAATTTAACAAAATTGGAATTGCACAAAGTCGATGTGAATCAATTGAAAGGCTTACAAAAATTACGATCCCAATTGAATAAATTGATCCTCTATCGGACATTGAATAATCTCGATGATATTCTAATAGCATGTGGCGGTGATCGTAGTGAACATTTCTATTGGAATGAATTGAAAGAGATTGGCGTCATTAATAATGGAATTAATGAAATTGATAATAGTTTCGATACAGTACCATGGCTGCATACTTTAGATTTAAGCCATAATAATATCAAAGATATCGATATAATTAATAATTTAATTAATTTGAAACATTTGAATTTATCGTACAATAAATTGGAGAATTTGCCGAAATTCCACGGACAAATCTGTACACGTTTGCAACAATTTATATTGAAAAATAATTTTATTGACGATATTACCAATTTACAAACGTTAACGAATTTGAATGTTTTAGATTTAAGTAATAATTGTTTAATTAATCACAAATCATTATTACCATTATCGCATCTAATCACATTACAATGGTTGAATTTAAACGAGAATCCAATCAGTTATCATCCGTTGCATCGTCTAAAAACCGCCAGTTATCTCCATATGAATACGTTATTGGTGAATTTCATTTTGGATAATTCGAATTTAACGAAAATTGAGAAACGCCAAGTTGGTAGTTTGTATGCAAAACCGGTGATTATTCCGACAATATCGATAGAATCGTCAATGAATTCGACAACAACAACAACAACAACAACAGATAAAGTGCGTAAAGTACGGCGTGTTACTATCGAGGATGATACGAAGAATCGTCGACAATTCGAAGAACAATCGGCAATTCTACCATCAACGTCAATATCACAACAATATTTAGAAACGAAGAAACAAATCGAAAATTTACGTAAACAATACGGCGATTCTTGGTTGCGTTTAGATTCCGGTATTGTTGTGCAGAATGTTTTAGGCTTAGAACAATCAATAACACCACCAATTCATTCGTCAAGTCCGTACGATGTTGATTTCTTATTGCATTCGAATAATCACCAGGATCGTACGAATAAATCGGAAACTAGTTATACGACCGCCTTAGATTCGACCAATAACGGTGATAATATCGATGCGATATCCGATAGTGATGATGATGATGATGGGGATGTCGATTTAGATGGTGAAGAATCGATCTATTTAGCCACCCGTAAGGGGGAGGATGAACAGATTTTTCTATTAATAACCAAGACCCATTTGATTGAGAAGGAATGTTCAACGAGTCGCGAACGTATCCGTTGGCATATCCAAAGTATCACGAATATCAAAATTTTAGAAGAGAATCGAAATATTGTACAGATTGATTTCGAAACGATGCGCCGTGATCGCCAACAACGCCTCTATATTTTCGATGATGATATTGACAAGTTCTATCAATGTATCAAATTGGTAATTGATGCACGCTTACCGGAAAAAACGCATATCGATTATCAATGTATGAAATGTTCGAAACAATTTGCAATGTTCAAGAAAGAATCGGTCCTACAGGATGTTGTATTGAAATGTCCAAATTGTGATAGTACATTGGTCGTTGAAATGTAATTATTTTATTCGATTTTATTATTTTGTAATTATGAATAATAATAGTAATAATTGTAAATTTTAGAAATTTTATCCGATTCAAAATTCCCGCCATCACAAATTCGAAACATAGACGGCGTGTTTACGCTATTTTGCAATTAACCACACTCTCGGTGTCGTAGATTGATGCACAATTTACCAAATTACGACATTTGTAGATGCAATTTTCAATAATATGAACCAATCTACTATCGACGTAATTAAATTTAGAAAAAAACGAAATAATGGTGTACGCCACTGTCTTTTCAATACCAACACGAGCGCCACCTACAGGAATAATAGTGTACTATTAGCTGTTCAATATGTTTACGCGTCTGCAGAGATGGAGCTAATATTTTTCATAAATTTAAAAGAAAAGGTCAGCAAAATTTCAATAAACCAATTTTAATTAATTGCTAATCAATTACAACAATTACAATGATAATTAAAACAATCAAATTTTGGAATTTTATTGTTTATTGTTTCAAATAAATTGGTTGTATTGCCGCAATTTGGCCACCATTATATCCAATATTAGGAATTTATTTTGATTCTAATTTGAAGATTTTTATTAGTTTTGTGTGTTTTCTAAATAAAATTTCCGTATTTGATGGATTATTGTACAAAATTTGGGATTGTTGTTAATTTTGTTGTTTTCTATGTTTTTAGGTTATGATAAATTGAGGGAGCTTTGTGTTTGTCGATTGGTTAGAAATCAACAAAAAGTCCGCGGATTATTGGAATAATATGAAATTCAATAATAATAACAATAATAATACAGTAAAGATGGCGGCGGATACAACAAAACAGGTCCGCGTTGATAATTGGGCTGTATTCTTTCTACAACGTTTACAACTATTCTTCAGTAAAACCGATTATTGTGATATGACATTACAGTTTAATGGCAATGTACAATTGAAAGTACATAAATTAGTTATAAACGCATGTACCGATTATTTCCAATTATTAGAACAAACATGTTTAATTGATGAAAATACAATTCTAATGCCGGCCGATTTACAAGCCGATGTAATCGTACCAATCATCAATTTTATGTATACAGGAATGTTGGAATTCCAATTATCATTATATGAGAAATTATATAAAACAGCACAAACAATGAATATAACGATATTGACGAAATTATTAGAAGCACAAAAATTATCGGTGAATACAGCTATGAAAACAGGCAATAATAAAAAGAAACAAATCGAACAACAAACATATTCATCGAGTGGTAGTAGTGGTGGTACAAATACGGCAACAAAAATGAAAGCGATACAACATATTGATTTACCGGCACCGTTACCCGGTCGGAAATTACCAATATGGAAACGGAAAAGTTTACCAACTACTACAACAACAACCACAACAACATCATCTTCATCATCATCGACAACAACAACACATCACCACCACCATCACCATCATCATGATAAATGGAGTTTACCACCGGATCCGTTATCATTACCTGATAATACCCCAAAACCGACACGTTTCGAATGGCCAGACGATGAATTACCAAATTTACCATTAATGGATACGAGTTATGAAAGTGTATCGTTGACAAGTAAACCGTTATTAACACAAGAAGAAGAGATACGTGGTGGTGGTAGTGGTGGTGGTAATAACACAACAACATCGACTATATTTGATGATTTAAAACAATTACCAAATGCTAGCCATACGACGAGTTCATTGAAAACAAAACCAACAATCAAAACAACACTAGATATGGAAGAAATGAAGAATTATATTAAAGAACAAAAAATCCGTTCCGGTTTGAGTAATACCACCAATAATGATGATGATGACGATATAATCGATAATGATTTAGATTATAATTCGAATGATTCGAATATAAGTAATAAACGGAAAATTGATGATAAAACAACTGTAAATAAACCGGTGAAACGTGTACGTTTCAGTGAGAATATTGATGGTAAAACAACAATTAGTATTACAACAGATGGTAAATCGAATAGTAAATTGGATCATAATAAAATTGTTACCGAAATTTTGAAGAAATATCCACAATTGGTGAAAGAGAATAAGAATATACGATTGAAGATTATGTCGAAGAATCGAAATGATAAAGAATCAGAGAAAATAATTACAACCAATATTAATAAACAGGCGCGATCAACGGCACGGTTTAATAAAACGATTGTAAGTCGACAGGGTGGGTCAAGAGGGTGGTCTATTGAAAGTACAAAGTTATCCCTAGAATTCTATCAATCCTGTGATTTGAAATTTAAAACTACACTTTATGGGGAAGTTTAGAATTTAATTATTTCTGAAACTTTAACTTTAATGGGCCACCTTTTTGTTTCAGCCCCAATTTCTATTGTTGTTTTTCGTATTATAAATTGATTGATTTTAGGATATTGGCGAGTCATCATCGGCATTAAAATCCGACGTACGTGTTGGTAAGAAATCGAAAGATATAATATCGACAATAACGAATAACGATACAGAACCGTGGGTATGTGTCCGTTGTAGTACACCGGATGAAACCGTCGAATTCGTTTTATATTATCTATATCGTAAACATATGACCGATTTCCATAATGAGAAATTCGATGCCCGTTCGTGTAAATATTGCGGTCATTTTTGTAATAAGAACAATATTTTATATTATCATTTATATATAAAACACGGAATGCGACCACCGTCGAATTATAATTTTCCAAAATGCAATCAATGTCCGTATATTGCCCTAACTCAGGATATTTTAAATCGCCACCGTTTACGCCACAATATCAATGAACAACAATGTAGCGAATGTAAATTGGCATTCTCATCGCATATAGCATTAACCAGTCATATTCAAATAACTGGCCATACTGGTAAAACGAATAAAACGAATTTCGATTGTCAATATTGCACGAAACGTTATCAATCTAGTGTTGGTCTATTCATTCATGTACGTATGCAACATCGAAACGAAGCAATGCGCGATGGTATTGTTAGTATCGATGAAGATGATGATTATTATAGTGATGACAATGATGATGATGATGATGATAATGATAATATCGATGATAATGAACAGAATGATGAATATATATTGCCGGAAATTGTTAATACACATCATCATAGTAAGAAAGTTAATATTTTATCGAATGTTAAAGTAACACCAACTCATATTCAACAACAACAACAACAATCAAATCAAACAAATCAACAATTATTAGAACCAAGTTCGGAAGCTGAAGCTTTAAATAATGTAGCTAGCGGTATTGCAACCAGTTTAGGTCTAGTTGATATTGTTGTATTGAATGATAATCAACAGATTTATTTACAATCAAACGATCAACAAGCTAATTTTAATCATAATCAACAACAACAAGAACAAGAGGAACAACAACAAGAAAATGATCAACAGACCGAATTTATATTACCGGAATTATCAACAACTACAAATAGAAACGAACAATCACCACAACAACAACAACAACAACAACAACAAGTGATAACAACAGATGGTGTTATAACACAATCGATGTTAACAAACAATGATATCGCCTCAACTGATGAATTAGTGATGGTATTAACCGATCACGATTATGGTGATGGTAATCAAGATGAAATGAATAGTGATAATTCGAATATTGTTGTATTGTACAGTCATCCAGTTGAAGGTGGCCAACAAGAACAATACATCACATCACAAGTAATAAATATCATTGATTGTTTCACAATTAATTTATTGTTGTTTACTGTTTATAGGGAAATATTATGGTGAATTCGCGTACTGGTATGATTGAGATACGGAATAGTGCACCAGTGTGTCCATCTACAAATCAACAACAACAAATTGTAATTGAACAACAACCGGAACAATCACACCAACAACAACAACAACAACAAGAATCTCATATTGAATCAATTGAGATGATACAACGTGAAATTGAAAGTCATACAAATGATACAACAACAAATATTACAATTGATGAGGACAAATCAAAAGATGATACTCAAATTGATGATAATGGAGAAGAATCGAAACAAATTGATGAAAATATCGATAAACTCGAAAATAGTGTTGATGTTAAAGATGAACAAATAGATAATGATAATAATAAAACTATTGAAACTAGAATTGAACGATCTACTACTGACAATATTAATGATAGCGGTGATAATGTTGAAAATCAGGAAACAATTGATGATATTGTAGAGAAATCTAATGATGATCAAGAAATTGTAGTAGAAGATAAAGAAAAGGAACAAAAGAATATAGATGATGAACCAACAATTCCAGAGGTAACTAATATAAGTCAATTTTATTAGAATTATTGATTTATTTATACTTTCCAGCCACTATTATCGGAAATTGCCGATTCAACAATCGAAAAAGATGGTGTACCACAATTAGATAACAGTATAGAAGAAACACCGCTAGAATCTAAAACAGTTTTAGAACAAGATGAAGATAAGAAAATTGAAGAACAAGAAGAAGAAGAAGAAATCCAGAAAGACATATCCGATGATTTGGATACTAGTAAAGAAACTGTTGATAATCAAAATGATGATAATAAAACAAATGATAATGATAATAACACAAATAATGATGAAATATCAAATGATAAGGCGAAGGAGGAAAGTGGAATTAATGAGTCAAATTCGTCAATATTTTCATCATTACGTCTTAATAGTGATGATGATGATGATGATGATGATGATGATAGAACTGATAAGAATCAAATTAATACGGCCACAATTAGTGATGATGATATAAAACAATCGATGAAAATTGCTATATTGGATGATTGGGAGGATACAGATTCACAACAATCTGATAGTAAGGATGATAAGAAAACAACATCAACAACAAATACAACAATGGCAATTATTAATTCAACAATTACAACAACAACAACGACAACTGCTGTTGTAGCTACAGATGAGACTGTAAATAAATTAATGGACGATTGGGCAGATGAAGATGAGGATGAATCAAAGAAGGAGTAATTCCGACTTTTTAATATTTCGCTCCAGTATTGAGTGTGACTAATTATTATGAATGGACAATTTTCGTTTCGTTTCGTTTCATTTTCACCTTATATGGGCGATTATTGTTTGATTTAGTTTCTATTTCTCAAAATGGAATGATTTTATCTTTCATTTTAGATTTATATATTTTAGTTTATCTTTATAATAATTTACATACACATACAAAATAATTATTATAAATAGTTTATCATATTCAATAAAAACTCGTTAAATAATCAATTGTAGCAATTTTATTTAAATTGTTGATCTGGAATATTTGAATGTACCGCGTAAAGGCGCTATCTAACGGAAGAACGTTGAAACAATGGGGTGGAAGGGATCCTCTATTTAACGAACAAGCCGCCATTGGAGTTGTTGAAATTTTCGATTTTGTATCAGGAATATAGGAGTTAATTGGGGTCTTTTATAGTAACTTTAAACAAAACTAACTAAATTTAAGTTGGTTGAACTGTTTCCACTAACTCACAGTGCGCACGCGCCACATAGCAATATAGAAAGTTCACTTTTAGAGATGTCGTTTGTTTATGCAACACACAATACTTAAATACCCAATTTGTACAATAATGTATTGTGTGTTGCATAGACAAACAATTAACTAAAAAGTGAGCTTGTTGTAATTGTACTGACGCTGTGTGGATCATGCGCACTGTGTTAGTTAGTGGAAACAGTTTAACCAACTTAAATTTAGTTAGTTTTGTTTAAAGTTACTATAAAAGACCCCAATCAACTCCTATATTCCTGATACAAAATCGAAATTTTCAGCAACTGTTATGGCCGGATTATCCGTCAAATAGAGATCTCTCTACCTCATTGGTTTGACGTTCTAAATAACCTAGAATTTTCGGTGATTTAACCTAAAATTGTTCATTATTTTTATTCAACTTTAAATAATGTTTTTAACAAATATTCTATTCAAGCGTGTTAAAAGCAAGTAAGTATTCAAACACCGCATATTTTTAATGTTCTATTTTTATGATTTGTATCATTTTTTAGAAATATAATGGTCCAAATGCAGAGCGTTGTTAGTGGCCATACGTTCAATAAAATTCGCGAAAGATTAGCCGACAAATTAGAAGTAATTAGATTTGACCCTTGGAGTAAGCCTACCAGTCTAATAGAAAACTAATTTTTAAGTTTCACCCGTTATTTCAGTCCAAAAAGAATGTTTGTATAGGGAGAAGAAGAAAGTACGCAGTATGGATAAATAATTATGGTATGTGCACATGTTAAAGGATTGGATAGAAATACAATTAATTACCCAATCTTTTTTAATTATAAATTAATTCAATTAATATAATAATAGAATAATCTGATAAAGCACCCTGTTTTCTTCTATCTCTGTCTCTTTCACTACAATTTGTAATTTAATTATTGTTTTCTATCGGCTGGACGTATGTATTTACTACCACCGTACTTCTCCCATTCGCGATTAAATTCATTCTCTAAAATTTCAGCACCACGTTTACGTGTCAATCCAGTCTCCTCTAGCGACAATTCACACATTTGCATATCGTCTTTACCTAAAAAAAATCCATAATTTATCACTCATTGATTTAGAATTATCGGAATATACCTGCAACTAGAAGAATCGGAGCTTTGTCTGGATGCAATTCGATTTGTCTGGCAACATATTGGCCATCGAAATGCGCATACCACCAGCCACGTTTACTATTATCGTTACAACCAGGCCGTACAAACGGTATACGAAAATAACGTTGTGTATTATTATCTAATATTGGTTTGATTTGTTGTTGTTGTTGTTGTTGTTGTTGTTGTAATTGATATTGTTTTGTTGCTGATTCTAATACCGAACGTGGTGCACGTTCATTCTCATCCATGATTGTACGTTTGCGATTCTTTGCCTTCCATGCATGGTAAACTTTCAAACGACGATGGAATTCATGCCGGCAAGCCTCCAACAATTCAATATCGCACGACGTATTGATTGTATCACGTAATTCCGAATATTTCCATTTTGTCAAATCATATTTGCCTTTAACGAGAGCCGCCTGTTGGTTTCTGGCCGCCTCAGACCTTTAATCAATCGGAAAATCAATAAATTCGTTAATATACAAGGTGTATTCCATCTCGTAGTTGTCTTTAATTATGTAGTCTCTTAGATCTTTTGTATAGTCTGAACCAATCTACGACAATACAAGCCAATTACGAGATAAAATAGCGTTGTAACACAAAAATAAAGCTTAAATTATCGTTATAAAGTCAGTAGGATTAGTAACAAAATGTTAATTTTAGACTATTTACAAAAATTTTCAATTGTACCTGACAAGTTTGTGTGACTGCCTGGTTGAATCAATACCACCGCTGTTTCATGGAAACAAAGAAGCATTGAAATTGAAGAGCATGACAAATACAATAAACATTACATAGATGAAATTGAGAAAAATTCGTTTCGATTGAAAACAAATTTTTCCAATTTTTTGATAAATTGATAAAATTACAAGAAAAACGTACTTTCTAATCATTGGTGGACTATCTTCAACTTGATCATTACTCTCTTGTGCTAAACGTAACGCCAATTCGTGATCTTGCCGCTCTTGTTCCAATTGTTGTTGGTATTGTCGTTCATCGAGCGCCTCTTTTTCCTGTTGTTTTTGTAAAACAAGGGCCGCTTCTAAATCAGCTTTCTCCTACAAAATATTTCAACAATTTATAAGGCGGTCCTTGGAGATTATTTTAGCAAAATTTGAACTTTGTAGTTCATCGAGAAGTTGGTCAAAAACCGTACTAAAGGCATCAAATGATTCACAATGACTCAAAGATACTCTCCGCATAATTTTCCCATTTTTCTCCATTGAATTCTTGCTCTTTTCCAGGATAAAATGAAGAAAAACATAGAAAATAATATTAGGAGCATCTTTGAACCAGTCTCGAGTCATTTACCTGTTTTTTACGTTGTTCTTCTTCCAATTTACGTCTAGCTTCAATTTCGGCTTTCTTCTTACGATTCTCTTCCTCTTCACGCTGACGTCGCTCCTCATCTTCTTTACGTTTCTTTTCACGTTCCATCTCCTCTTGGATTTTACGTAAACGCTCCTGTTCTTCAGCATTCTTTTGATCTTGGAGTTTCTTCTTTAAAACGGCCATTTGTTTATCAACTTTCTCCAATAATTGGGTGTATAAAATCTCTAACGAATTTGCTTGAATTTTATCATCTTTCTGTAAAGAATATCAATAAAATTGTAAGTTAAATTAATTAATTAATTAAACAATAATTACTTTAATTCTATCAACAGCTGATGTGATTTCAGTTTTCAATCGATTGATATCATTTTTCGTATTTACAGCATCTTGTTTCAGTTGTTTCGCTATAGTTTCCATTTTGTCCAAATTCCCAATAAGACTTTTGGTTTTCGTTAATGCTTTAATTCTAGGCCCATGGCGTTTTTTTGTTAAATAACCTTTAACATGCTTCTGGATTATTAACAAAGCTTGTCGCCGATAAATTATCTTATTCTTCACTAACAATTAATTGAAATTAATTACTTAAATCTTAATTTACTCATGACAATTACTTACATTTGATTACAGTAAGTGCACAAAATTGTGCTTTAATCCATCGTGATCTTATTAAGAATTTCTCAACATCATTGATTATAGCTTTCAAATTTTCCGGATCGGATTTCATGATTCTATCGAATTCGGCGAATTTTCCCGGACGGAAAAAGACACGTGTCACACCAAATTTGAAATCTTTGTCGCGCAATTTCAAGCTATGCAACACAGCCTAATAATAAAACATAATAATTGCGAATTTTTGATAATAAAGCATTTGGGCTACAATTTCTTATGGCAATTATAAAAATTATTTGAGACTTTACAAAGTTGGTGGCAAAAGCTTTAAGGTTCTAATTTTGTTGAAATCTCCCCCTTAAATCGCCTACCAAACAAATTGCCACAAGAACTTGTAGCCCAAACGATTGATAAAGAATCGAATTTACTTCACAGAACAATTTCGGACTTAACGCTTTCAATTCGTTCGGCAAATAATCTTTATACATGTTGTATAAATCGGTGAATAATGCCCGACTCGGATAACCATGTTCCATTAATTCCAAAACAGCCGTCATACCGGAACATTTCAATTGCATCAAACATAAAGCCCCATCGAATTGTTGATCGATCATTTTATTATTCGGCTTAATGCATCGAATAAAATTCGTTCCCTATAATTATTTTAAATTATAGAAAAACAAATTAATGAAACAATTTCGAACGTACATTCCGTCTCAATTTGTCCATCAATTCGGCCAATTGTGTTTTAAATTTATTACCAACACTAATGAATGTTAATTTGCCCTTTTGGGCGATCGATGTTGTAAATAATGTCTGTATGAATCTATTTTGACTATCTTGTATGATGCCTTCTAATGAGGCATGTAAGGCATCATTGTTTTTATCAATGAAATGTTTCGTTTGATAACAAACAGCACCGGCAAAATGCCGAATTAAGAAACCTTCATCGTCACGTAAACTACGGTGGGCTTTCAATTTCGATGATCGCGGCAAACCGATACGGAATTGATTTGATAGATGTTTGAATACTTCACTTGTGAAATGCGTATAGGATGGTTTTGGTAGTTTCGATTCTTCATCTAATAGTGTTAGAATGCCTTTATTCTTCGTTTCAATCATGTCTGGAATTTCAACAATACAAGAAACTGTAATTTTCTACAATTAGAAAATTCTCACCAATACAATCTTGATTGTCAACGAAATTAACTTCAGCTACACTTAAACCTTCTTTTTTGTACAATACTTGTTCGTTCTTCAAGACGATTTCATTAAAGAATTGTTGTAATTTCTCATTACAATAATTAATACAGAATTGTTCGAAACTGTTGACAGTGAAGAATTCTACAATTAGAAAACAATTACGATTTCTAAATCTATAATAGAATTTAAAAAACAAAAACGAACCAAAACCGGCAATATCTAAGACACCAATATAATAACTGGACGCTTGAAATGGGATACTTTGATTGATACGATTTACAATATGATCGAATAGATTACTGTAAATTGCCTTAGCTAAAGCATCACGGGCATTATTTGCTTCGTAGACTTTCAACGGCACCCTGGAATTGGATTATTTTAATTTATCGCCAAACATTTTCGAATAGTCAATATTTAAAACATTACTGAATGATACCCCTTGCTATAATTTACCACCCCATTATTAATACAGGGAGTGATGACGTCATAAATTCGGACTATTTGGAAAAGTAAGCCGTGCATGTTAATTAGATATTGACTAGTAGGCTATGAAATCACATAACCTTGTAACTAAGCAGGTTATATGGCGCCCTATTGATTTCATAGCCTACTATTCAACACTGGACTGAGATGCACAGCTTACTTTTCGAAATATCGCCTAATTTTAATTATCAAAATAATAAGAGAAAGATACGAACATGATAACGGTTCCTTTAAGACCACCACGACTACTTTGCATAACACGAGCCTCTAAAGCTTGCCGTAATTCATCACCATCAATACTTAAAAGTTTCGATGCAATCTCCAATGAATTTAAAGTTTGTTGTGTAACTCGACAACCACCACGTGTATCTTCTGGATCATCTTCAAATTGAATATTACCAAGATGTAGAACGGCACTGACCGTTTTAAAAATTTGTAAACGCTCCTCCTCATTGATACCTAAACGGGTTAATGCTTTATCCAATTCAATAAAACCATCAACATCATCTAATAATACATCACGTAATGGTCCCTTATTGATATGTTGTTGGCTTTTTTGATTCTTTGCTAATCGCTTTTCACTATCCAATTTCGTAAAGAAACGTGTACAACCCGATTTTAAATAATTGAAATCATCGGGTTTTGTTAAATGTAATTGTTGGCGTAATTGATCTGGTCCACCGGCCATTAACATATAAAAAATATGATAGCTACGTTCATCATCTTGTGCTGAACATATTCGTGATTTCTCTAATAAATAATGGGAAATATGGCCGCCAGTCACATGGAATTGTCGATCGAAATGGACCTCAATGAATTTACCGAAACGTGAACTGTTATTGTTTCGTGTTGTTTTCGCATTGCCGAATGCCTCCAAAATCGGATTGGCATCCAAGATTTTCTGTTCAATTGGACCGGCCTTGTGTTGATCATCACCACTATCGCATAAATATTTCAATAGATGTTTGGTTGATTCGGTTTTACCAGCACCCGATTCACCACTGACAATAATCGATTGGGATTGTTTGAAGACTTTCATATCGCGGAATGCTTTATCGGCTATAGCGAAGACATGCGGTGGCATTTGGCCTAATGAACGGCCACGGTAGGATTTTATCGTTTTCGGGGCATACAATTCGGCTATGTCTTTGTATGGATTGACTGCAATTAGAATATTTGCCACGTAGGTCTGAAATATAGAAATATTATATTGAGAAACTAGTAGCAACAGTTGTGGTTTATTACAGGACACGATTAGAAGTCAGTAGAAAAGTGGAAACTTTAACGAACGATTTCCCATTCATTTCTTAGAGAAAATTCAAGTTTTTAGACTTGTTCGAAAGAGCATTCCAATGTTTAACTACCAACCTTAAGCAAATAGACTATACTAGCTATTAAAGTATTAAAGTAACATTTAAATATAAATAAAAATTCTTACATAAATCTTATTTTTATAATATCGGACTCGAATATTGTTCAACAAAGAGCCTTCATTGAGGAACATCATTTCACCTAATTGAAAAACGAATTAATTCTCATATCCAATAGATATTAATAGCATACGTACAATTATCATCGTAATCTTTATTGATTTCGACCTCCTTTTGTGCTTTGAAGATATCATGAAATGGTAGAATACGTTTTGGATATTTCGGATTTAATGGTATCACTTCGGCCCCATCAGCCAATAATTCAGTTATCCGACCCAATATGAAGCCTTCTATTGGGTCTCTCGCCCATACGGTATCCATCCTGTAACAATAAAAATAATAATAATAAAGATAAAATAAACAATAATAATTGAAGCATAACTGACAACTTTCTCGTCGTAAATAAAATTAGATTCACTTTCTAATTGTTAAATTATCTTTCTTTTTTCACACAATTTTATAGTGAAAATTGCCTCAATTGATAACAGTTTTGATAAAAAATAGAAAGACCCCAGAAATAAGAAATTGAACATCTGTTGATTTATAACAGTTACATCGGTAATTTCACCGGTTTTGTGGTTTACTTTTCTTAAAACTGTCATACCTATTAACAGATGTTTATTTAACTAACCAACAGAAGAATCAAACCAAATTTCCAAGCAGAAGTGGATCTGTTTAGGGGTCCATCAATAAAGTCTAAAACTAGAAAATAGACGCTTTAAAAATAAGAAAAAAGGGTCGACAACCCCAAACCATGTGGGTTGCTACAACCATCAAGTTATGATGGAAAAACACCCTATTTCTACGCTACTGACAATGAGAATCTTTGAGCACTAAATTAATTGATTTACTAACAACAAAAAAAACTTTATCTCTGATTAGATTAAACTTTGGTTATCTCTATGATTATATTTGTTACTAACAAACAATAATTATAACTAACAAATTGATTTTAATTCGATTTTATCGAAATATTTAGATATACTGCAGTAATTAATAAATTATTGTTCTACACATATGTGCATATATAGGTATTTTTTTATAATAAAACTACAATAATGACGTCTAAATTACACTCACATAAATAACCTTGGAAATTATTTGTACAAATAACGTACAAAAAACCAGCTTCGAAGTTAATTTTACACCCACATTGCAACAATTTAGCCACAATTTGAATGAATAATGCTGAATAATTACTTTTCTACTGTTTTTGTAATAACTTTCGCAACTGTTTCACTGCTTGTGTCTCTTGTGTTTTAGTTTTTTTTCTGTTTACACATAAAAAATAAAGAAAGAACAATCGTGATGTTGATAATGAGGATTATTTGTTGCATTACATTTTGCTTGAGATCACTGAACTGTGTTGTTGTGTTGTGCTCAAAGAAGTCTCTTAATTTCCCTTCTTCTACCATCTTTAACAATCCTTATAAACTCTGATATTGTTCTTCTTTATAACTCTCTATTGTATGCACACCTGCCTATGCTAATTACAATAATTAATAATAAAGCAATTTAGATTTCAGCGTGTAATAATAAAGTAACATTATTTACTTGCATAAAAATCGTTAATTCTTATTCTTTTTAATTTAACTCATTGTCAGTTCGAAAAGTCATTTCCATTGAATAATTTACGATAATTTATCTTTCAATTGGCCATATAGTTGGTGTACGGTGTCGTAGCTTTCTTCAGACATTTTAGTAAAACAATTGCAAGGTAAATTAACGTTATGTAATTAATCCAATCGAATTTATTGCCAACTTTATAGTTCAAGGACTAATAATATTTATATAGAAACGTATGGTGAAATTTTTATCCTAATGTTGGTACTATAATCGTTTGTTTATTTTGAGTTTTTATAGACGAGTGGCCACCTGGTAAAAGTACCTATTGACTCTGGATTGAGAAATTTTCCATAATTACTAGTTTCGGGTTAATTAAGTATTAAAATAAGCCTTAACGGTAACTTTATTGTCCTTCTATTAACAGTTATTTCAAGCCTTTCTTTAGCTTATTTGAGAAATAACAAAAAAGGAAAAGACAACTTAGATGGAATATTCTGTATAACTGTATTTTAATAATGAAGTAGTGTCTTAGATTGTCTCATATTTTACTAAACTTGACACTACAATATAGTTGTACACCCTGTATATACACCTATACCTACCTATATTACCGGATTTGATGATAACAAAAAATAGTTCCGGTTAATCTTGCCACCGGACGTTATCGTCCCTCTTTCATTTAACAATAAAACTTTTAATAATATGACCGGATTTGCGGTTATATTAATTACAACAATCGCACGAAAAAATAAACAAACAAACAAACAAACCCTTTCACTTTCCCTAATAATAATAATAATAATAATTAAAAATTATCGTTAAATTTAGCCGAATATCAAATGATTTTTAAACAGGTATTAGATTATCCTTAAAGATAAGATACAGGTGATTTTACAATTTAATTGAAGAAAAATGAGGATGGAATTAAATTAAATTAAATTAATTGCATTTTATAAATAAATATCAATCAATCGAATCAATATAAAAGTTGGTGGTTAATTTAATTATCAATTATAAATGGAATTTAAATAATAATAATTATTGTAATGTACAGATTTTGAAAAAAATTATTTACCTGGATAATTATTTGATTGTTGTTGTTTCCCTCTGATAATCTTTAAAATTATTAGGAAAATAAATAGAAATTAACAATAAATTAAAGAACACAAAACAGTACTGATAGCAAACCAGTCGGTTGTATGGTTTGCTAAACAATGCGCACACGTAGACGAGTTTGTAGGTTTTAGATAGGTGTTTCTCAGTAATAATAATAATAATAATAACGATGATAATCATGATGATGATGATGATGATGATGATGGGGATAGTAATAATAATAATAATAATGACAATAATAACAATGATGAATTTTCTAATAATAGTGAAAGGGTGGAAGATAGAATAATACATACGAAACTATCTAGAAAACTTATTTGGAAAAAATTAGTATTGCATTAATTAATTGATTAATTAATTTAATTAGGTGTTAGTAATTATTAATGGAAATTAATTATAATTCTAATATTTTAAATTAACTTTTAAAATATATACAACTTACCTGACTGACAAGTATTTTGTGTTGCCGCCATTACTAACTACAAGTCTCCATAACTACCAACCTTATAATCGGAAAATAACTGAATTTTGTGTTGGTAGTATTTACATTTAGGGATAATTTGCAGGTTATGTTGGTGATGATTTCATGATTGATATTTTGAATGATTTTTAAAACGATTTGTGTGTGAAATTTCGTAATGGAAAAATTTATTTAAATTATTAAAATTGACGAGAACCTGTCTAAATAAAAGTTCCTGTAAATTCTACAAATTTGGTAAGTATCTTTACAATATTATAAATTATAATGTTAGCCTATTTTTGAGTAAAATTCTCAACTGTAAGTAATGTTTGTGATTGAATCTCGATTATTTCAACATATTTAGAGGCCGATTTAGTCGTAATCTTTATGGGGTGCAGCCTAGAACAAACAATTAAAAAAGAATGCTTTTGAGTCGTATTCTCTAACTTTTTCACGATTCATCACCATGACAACTCTGAAGATTGACGGTCTCTTTGAATATACTTTCTATCCCAGACTTTACAACTCCATGGTATATAAAATTGAATAGGCACATGATTACCAATGATTACTCTAAAAATAAACACAAATTTGGGCTAATTACAAGCCTTTTTAAGTAGAATTAACCCAGTGTCTCGTGTGATAGGTTCAGTATCGTAGCTAGGGTATCCAATGTGGTAAAGACAGTCCCTACAACCTGTACTTTTCGATTTATCAATTGTGTAGTAGAAATATTGCGCCCCATCTGGCCCTATCAATCAATAAATATTAATTATGTATTGATTTAGAGAAATTCCATATAAAAACTCAACACTTTTATTTAAATTTATATTATTTACAAGAGATTTATTTACATATAATAATAATGTTCACCTAAAAAATAACGATAAAAATTAAACTAAATGTTCTATAATTTTGCATTTTTTTCGTTTTTAAATATAATTCTATTGTTGCCATTAATTGTTCTTGGGAATGATTGGCTGTATACATTTTTTTTTCTCTCTAATATTTCGCTTAACAATAGATGAACATTTTAATGGTAATTGGATTTGGTCCAGGATAACTTTTAACCTCCACTTGTTCTCTTAACTTTTCCTCTTTTGGTAACAGTTATAATTATAATAAAAAAACAAGAAACAACAATTTTAATTAAAATTAATTAATTAATTAATTAACATTAGAATTTGAGGATCTTTTGTTCGTTTTATTTAAATTATTTTCCATTAGAGATTTAAATCGTTCATTTGTCTCTTTCATTCACACTTTCGTACAAATATTCATGCGGCAATACGGACGAATACAGTATAGAATTTCGATCATTACTTAAATGACGATGATGATGATGATGATGATAATGGTGGTGATAATCACGATGATGATGATGATAAAGATTATGTTTGTTTCTGGTGTGGCACAATAGCTTGTGGTTGTTGTTTGAAGCATTGCAACAAGAATGCTGTATAAATAATGAAGGCAATACTCAATGCGAACAATGCATACATGAAAATATTCAATTCCGGTTGTCGGAAACGATTCTTACGCAACCATTCCAGAACATCCCGTTCGGAATGGATGTCGCCACGATAGATACTTGGGAAACGTCGTCGAAAATACACAATAGCCGGTAAATTGGTGACACCCCATTTACGTGCATACCTTGGATCGGCCATTTTAACAAATGTTATATCGAAATTATCCAATTCACTATCGATATTCTCCAATTTCTCCATAATTATTTTACTCTCCTCCGAATTGATTTCGTCTAAATTGCAAATCAAATTTGAATTAAACGATTGCGTTACAAGTCGGTGAAATGTGGAATCTTTGATCGACTGGTTGTCGTTCATTTTTTAATTGAAATGGACGTTTTTAGGTTTATTTGAAAGAGATTTTTTGGCTCTATCTCACGGAGTTTATCGATTTGGGGAGTTTTGTGTAATTGTTGAGTTATAGATCATTTTCTAGAAGCATATACTTTGATATTTTCCCCATAACTGAGCCAATATTAATTTGTTTGCAAATTCAAAGTTTTACAAATTTGTAAGGAATTTTCCGATTAGTTTAGTAGTTTTCCGGAAATTCAAGATTTAATGTTTTATACATGGGAGTGTAACAAGAGTTAAAACAGAAATCCAGGCTGTGATAATTCGAGAAATTCCCTAATCTATTTAGGTTGTTTCCCACCGAATTTTCCAGGAAAATCAAAAAAACTAAAAAAACCGAAAATTGTACAAGAATTCTTTCTTTCAAATGGGGGAAAATTGATTTTAGGAAATGATCCATAACTCAAAACTTCCACAATTTGTTCCAAAGCGGTGATCGAACTAGAAATGCTCTTTGAAATGAGCCGGAAAAACTCGATTTCCAGTTAGTAATTAGAAATTCGAATCGTTTACTCACAAAAGAAAACAGTGACGAATTCGTTCTCTTCCAACAATTTCTCCAGCATTTTCTTATTGACTTCTTCAATTTCATTTTTAATTTCGAACACATCCTGCGATGTCAGCCATTCTAGAACTTTGTCCGATTGCATCAGATCACCCTCATAGACCATTGGTGTTTTCTTACGGAAATACATCAAGGCTGGTAATGTGTGTAGGCCTTGTTCATTGGCAGCATCGGCGCTACAAATTTTCACAAAATCGATACCGAACATATCGGCCTCGCCGTCGATTTGTTCCAAATTCTCAAGAATCTCGTCGCACTCTGGACAATCTTCATCATCTAGAACGAGAGCCGATCATTTCTAAATTATTTTTCGAATTGTAAAAAAACTTACAAAAGAAGACGGCCAAGAACGGTGATTCGTTGAGAAGTCGCGTCAACATGCGTTCATTAACTGATTCAATTTCATCAGCCAATTCTCGATTATCATCGTCGATTAGCCATTCCAAAACGGATTCTTCATTTTGTAGATCACCTTCGAACAATAACGGATTCCCATTACGGAAATAAACCAATGCTGGGAATGTTTTAATACTATAACGTTTCGCCAATTGTGGATCTTGTATTCGTACTAAATGTATACCGTAAACATCGCATTCATCATCGATTTGTTCTAAATCTTCTAAAATCTGTTCGCATATATGGCAATTCGGCTTATAGAAATAAACGGCCAAATATTGCGTCTCTTGGACCATATTCTCTAACATTACGCGTGTAATCAATTCGATTCGATCTTCTTGGTGTTGTTGTATCAACCATTGTAGGACCTCCTCTTCCTCTTCTAAATCACCCTCATAGATGCCGCCGATGCCCTGTTCGAAATACATCAATACTGGGAAATCAGTGGCACCATATTGTTCGGCTATTTGTAAATCTTGCGTCTTCACAAATACAATACCGTGGCGTTCACAATCATCATCGATATTCTCTAATTCTTCTAAAATATGGGCGCATTGTTCGCATTCGTTGCTATCTAAGAAATTCCATTGAACACGTATTTTTTAACAAAATTATAGAATTTATAATTAAAGTGAAGCGTTTCATTCCCGCCTCGTAATGTTTCGAAAAGTAAGCTATGCATCTCAGTCCAGTGTTGAATAGTAGGCTATGAAATCAGTTTTTTAGCAATAAGGATCACATAACCCCGTAGTTACAAGATTGCGTAATTTCATAGCCTACTTGCCAACAATTAATCTAAGTGAACTGAGAAGCATAGCTTACTTTGCCAAATATTGCCCCCTGGTGTAGGGAATGAAACACCTCCCTTTATTTATAAGTTTTGTGTGTTTAATTGGGTGTGTTTGTGTTTCTCTCCAATAAAAACAACAACTAGATACTACAAAACAGGGTTGAGAGTTAATTGGGGACTAGAAATACAGTGAGGACCTTATCAGACTTTGTAGCTTGAAGATTATTCTCAACCGGATCTTATCAATAGGAAAGATTACAATCTGATAAGGCCCCTTCTATGAGAAATTCTAGCCGGGAGAGAGAGAGGAAATCGAGTCATTTATCGAAATTCTGCTTTATATAAAAAAAAAAACAATCTCAAATAATCTACTACAGGGTAGAGAGATACCGTCTTTATCCGGATCTTCACCGGATGAAGATGAAGACGAAGAAGTCGTCCGTATTTTGTGAGCTTTGCGTCCATGTTGACGTTCTTGTGCACTGCACAAATCACACAATGTCTTGTTCCCTGCACACAGATTTCGATATTTTTTTTGTGGCGAAAAAAACGAATTTTTCGGGGGTGGCGGGTTTAGGGGGTGTTTGTACATTCTTTTCATTGAAATTAGAAATAATTGCTTAAATGGCAACTTACAGAAATAGACAGCTAGAGCGTCCTCTTCTTCAATCAATTTCGTTAAATCGTTGCCTTCAACTGCTTCAATGACATCACCAGATGGGTCTTTTTGTGTTAACAACCATTGTAAGATTTGTTGTTCATCGTATAAATCGCCGGCATAGATTACCGGTTCTTTTGTGCCTAATTTAAAGAAGAGTATCGCCGGTAATGCAAATACACCTAATTGTCGGGCCATCTCTTTATCATCAATCTTTACAAAATTAATGCCAGCTGAATCAGCTTCATCATCAATATGTTCAACTTCAGCAAGTACTCGTGGACATTGTTTGCAGTCGCTGCTGTCTAAAACATATCACCGCAATTATAAAAAAACAATAATTATGTCTATTGTTGATGTTTTCGAACATACATAAAAATACAGCAACATAATCGGAACGTTGTCGGATCTTTTCAAACATCTTCTTATTAACACGCTCAATATGATCAGTTAATTCCATATTTTCGGGATCGGTTAACCAATCCAATATCTCTTCTTCATCATCAATATCACCATCGTATTTGATTGGTTTACCCTTACGGAAATAGGTGATGCCAGGTGGGTTGCGATAGCCGTATTTCTTTGCCATTAGACGATCTTTCATTTTGACAATTTTAATACCGTACTCGGCTGCCTCATCGTCGATCAATTCTAAATGGCGCAATATCCGCGGACTATCCGGATCCTCTTCTTTATCTACAGTTGGGAAATAACAAATTTTAATTGGTTTGATGTGGTTGTAGAGTTGTTCAAAACTGGACCTATGGCAAGTCATATTTCGAGAACTTTGGGTGGTCTTTAGAGAATATTTTTTCGAAATTTGAAGCTCGTAATGCATTGGGAAGTCGTTCAGATAAAGCTTTTTGGGCCATGTTGCGATTTTCGCGTTTCTCTTGCAGTAATACCCGAGACAAGCCTTTTTTGACCAACTTCCCAATGAGCCATGCAGTCCAAATTTTACTATGAGCCTCCTATAAAGCCATATGAACTTTTAGAGATAACTCTGCACCCCTGTATTCTGAAAAAAAATTGCAATTATTTTTGCAAAACCATCCAATTGGTTTTCAAACTGAGCTTTAGGCTACCACTGGTGCCGAAAAGTTGTCCAAAAGGCACAAATACGAGTTGCCATAATTACAGTCCAATCTTGAAATTGGGGGTGAAATAATTACAAAAGATAACAGCAAGGAACTCCTTTGTTTCAATATAGTTGAAGAGCGTGTCTCGGTCGATTTCTTCGATACTTTCGTCATTTTTTTGGTCGCTCATCCATTCCAATACTTCATATTCATCAAAGAGATTACCTAAATTTGCAGAAAATACACAAAATTATTAAACAATATTAACAATAATAATAGTGATAATAACGAAAATTTTAATTGTAATCAAAGAGGACAACAGTTGTGGAATGGCGTTTGTTTGAATCTATTTTTAATTGTTTTTTTTAAATTTTAAACAAATTAATTCAAATAAATAAATTGTTAAATAAAATATACACACGCACGCTCACACAAACTTACCCGATTTTTGATAATTTCGGAACATGCTCGTAAATTGATAGGACATTAAAAAAAAATATATAGAAAGAGAAAATCCATAAGAATTAACAAATAGAAAACAATTTTATTATTATTTTATTATTTCGAGTGTCTGATTTACATGTGTATTGTTTTGATTGTTGTTATTTTTGTTGTTTTAAAACAAAGAAAAGTGTACATGCGAGGTGTTTGGCAGTGATTTTTTTTGTATTTCCAGCACAAACACCAATTGTTTATTTTATTTTATTTTTTCCAAAATTAACAGATCTGAATAGAACTGATGCAAACACGTAGGGCCTTTTTTTTCAAAAATAAGAACAAATCAGAAATATTCAGATTGTTATTTGTTTATATAAAACATTCATGCTTTAAATACAATTGATGTTTTATCAAATAATGATGATGATGATGATTATTAACAGAAATTTAACAAAAATCTATTTACAATTCGTTTAATTTTTGCATTTTTTTTTTAACAATAACAAGTTCAACAAAAAGAAATTTTGAATTCGCAGATAATTTTAAAGAATAAGAGAGATAAAATCGAGAAGAACACAAAACAAGCAGTTTTTCTTAACAAATTAAAATTAATTGTGGTGGTGTGTGAGTCCATTTTTATTTATAGTTTTATTTTATTTTTGTTTTTGAGCAGCATTTGTTCACGCTTTACATGAAAATTAATTTTCGATTAGATTTAATAATTGTATTCTTGTACCTACCACCACCATATATATTTACCCGTCCCGAAAAAGCCTTTCTTCCCTTTGCCTTTGTCCGGTTTATTTAATAAATTCTTCGTCTCTTTTATCGGGTGGTTCGCTTTGGACACTTGAGCGAATGGTTTTGGCTCTTTTTTATTACTCTGTTGTTGTTGTTGTTGTTGTTGTTGGCGGCTACTTTTCAATTGTTGTTGTGGCGGTCGTTGTTTGGTGATACCTTTCGGTGCTAATTTAGCAACTTTAGTACCACGACTCGGTTTACTAAGGCAACATTTATAAGGTTCATATGTGTTAGGTTTAGGTAATGGACCTTTTCCACCCATTCCAATGTAGAAACAACCATCGCCTGCAGCACAGGAAACATAATGTCAGAATTCACTCGATTTCTATTGATATTGTTGTGTATGTATTGGAATAAAACTAATAAAAATATACAGGGCAAGCCTTGCAATTCTAGTTTCCCTATACTTCTATAGTTAAACTATCTCATTGAGTGACAACTATTAAAGTACTAGTAAAGTTCATCCTGTATATTTATACCTAAAAGAGCATTTTTTTAGCTTAGTTAGTAGTTGAATTTGTGTGTAATCAGCGGACAAATGATGAGAGAAAAAACCTCAAACAGGAGTGAGTCTGACACTATGTCCTGCATGCAGAAATCAAAAATGAAAAAAAAATCAAATTTGGTAGTAGTAGGAAAACACATGCATAGACTCTAGGACACCCACTCCATTCCGAAATGTAGAAGAAGTCTCTTGGTGTGAAAATTTTGCGTCCATCTCTAAGACATTCGTCCACAGTTTACCTGAAAGGCGTCCTTTTAAGATCTCTATTTCGTCATCTTCATCGTCATCATCTTCATCTTCATCTTCATGTTCGTCATCGTCGTCATCATCATCATCATCACCTAGGACAAACATGCAGCAATCATGCAACAACACACGCACACACATAGAGAGAGTCAAAAATTGAAAGACACCAGCACGATCACCGAAGCACAAGCCAATTGTTGACCGCGATTTAATTTGAGAATTTGACGCGACAATTAGACGTTAAAACAAAAATTAAAATATTTGAAAAGTTTTAAATGAAAAATTATGATTCTTACTTTTTTGTTCAATTAGCCATTCCAGAACTTTGTCCTCGTTTTTAAGATTCCCTATAAACATATCACAATGAGAATTATCATTTTTCTTCGATTTCAACAAATTAACAAACAAATAAATAAAGAATCTTGTTGTTTTTCTGGAAAGAAATTCGTATTTAATTGCGCTTACCATCATACATGATTGGTACACCAGTTTCATAATAAACAAGTGCTGGGAAACTGAAAATACCAATTTCGGATGCCAATTTTGTATCTTTCGATTTAACAAATTGTATTTGATGTTTATCGGCATCATCATCGATATTCTCTAATTCTTCTAAGACTTGTTCGCATTCATCACAATCATCCGTATAGAATAAAACAGCTAAATGCTCAACATCATTAATTAAAACCTAAATAACAACAATACTGATATAAAGTCGGGCTTATTTAAACCAGTGTTTCTCAATTGGTAGTTTGTAGATGCCATAAAGGAGCAATTTCGAAGAAAATGTTGAGAAACACTGGTTGAAATCTGTGTAAAAGTTACTGGTGATACCTGTAAAGTTTTCCTATCGACGCTTTCAATAATATCGGGTGCTGAATCGCGCAATTCCAATACCCATTCAAGTATTGCCTCTTCGTGCATCAAATCCCCATCGTAAATATCTCTAAAACGATGCCTATAGAATGCTAAAGCCGGCAATGATGGTAGATCATATTCTTTATCAATACCCTCATCGGAGATTTTAACAAAATCGATATCTTTATCCTCACATTCATCATCGATATTCTCTAATTCTTGTAAGATTTTCTGTGATTTCTTATCGCCCTCTTTATAAAAATAGACAACAACATGTTCATTCTCTGTTAATATCTTATCTAACATTCTTGTATTAACTTCTTCAATACGATCGGGTATTTCTAATGTGTCCTCATCGGTCAACCAAGCTAATACTTCATCTTCATCACCAATATCACCCGAATAGATCAACGGTTCTTTATTGCGGAAGAATACCAATTTTGGGAATTGTTTAATGCCGTGCTTCTTTGCCAAATTCAAATCTTCCGTTGTTACAAATATTATACCAGAATCATCTAATTCATCATCGATATTCTCCAATTCTTCTAAAATATCATCACATCGTTCACCTTCATCACATTTACCACTAAAATAGACAACAACATATTCGTGTTCTTGTATTAAATCTTCTAAAATTTCATCGGTAACTTCTTCAATTGTTGCCGTTGTCTTCTGTTCAACTAACCATTGTAGAACTTCATCTTCATTCATCAAATCACCTTCATAAATTGATGGGATTTTATCTTCGAAATAGACCAAAGTTGGTAGATGATCAATTCCGATTTCTTTAGCTTCAGCATCATTATCAATACGTACAATTACAATACCTTCTTTTTCTAAATCATCATCGATATTCTCCAATTCGTTCAATACACGTATGTCTTGTTTATCATCTTTATCATCTAAAATTATCAATATCGCTTTCAACAATTATCAATTATTGTAAAATTCTATCGAGTATACTGTGGTTGGCCGTGATTTTGTTGTATAGTGTCGTTGATTGGTTCATATTTCAATAAATTTGACATTTGTTAATGTACTTTCCCAGTATTCGAACCAAGCTACGACACTATGTAAGAAGAACTTGATCAAATGTATTTCACTTAAATGGTCCAAGCTGTTATAGATTGATGAGCAAAAAAAACAGGAGGATCCTTGAAGATCATTTTACCAAAATTTGAATCCTGCATCTCTTCGGTAAATTGGCCAAAAAGTCTTGTTTTAGAAATTTTCGTGATTTTTTCAATTGAGCTAAGCACGTCAAATGACTCAAGGATGCTCCCAATAGAATTCCCCTGATGCTTGTCCATTGTTGGGAGCATCTTTTGGGGCATTCAGACTCACTTAGAGTTGAAATTTTGCTAAACTGATCTCCAGAAATTCTTAAAATATTTTTCAAATTGATCATCAAATACTAAGTGTTGAAATAGGACGATTTAAGTGAAACAAACAGTATACCGAGTGTTCCTAAATGTCTTATGGATTTTGAGCTGTCCTAGAATCTGTGAAGATTCAAGTGTAATTGGTACTTACAAAATAAAACAGCGAGATATTGGGTTGATTCTATAAGTTTCTCCATCATTTCATCGGTAATGTCGGGAATTTCACTGTGTTTCTTCTGGTGCAACAGCCAACCTAATAATTCCTCTTCTTTGGTTAGATCGCCTTCGTACAGATGTGGGATGCGTTTCTCGAAGAATACCAAACTTGGAATTTGATCAATTCCGTATTCTTTCGCCTCTTCCGGATCGTCAATCTTCACAAATGCAATATTGTTTTGATCGCATTCGTCATCGATATTCTCCAATTCGTTCAAAACCTTTTGGCTTTTCTTCTGATTTTTATCATCTAAAAAAAAATGATTAATTCTAATCAATAATTAATTGTATTAGAGTCGATTATTTCGTTACAGAATAGCACAGCAACAAATTGTTTTCTATCGATGATCAAATCGAGCATCTCATTGGTAATATCTTCAATTTCATCCGATTTGATTTGATGTTCCAACCATTTCAACACTTTCTCCTCCTCCTCTAAATTACCCTCGTATAGGGTCGGTATAGCCTTTTCGAAATATACCAATGATGGTATTTTTTCTATTCCATATTCATGAGCTTCATCGTCGTTATCAATCTTCACAAAAACTATACCAAGTTGGTCGCATTCATCGTCGATATTCTCCAATTCATTGAGGACCTTCTGTGATTTCCTATCATCTTCATTATCTGAGAATTAAATCAAATTTTAGTTGAACAATCAAAGGGTCGTTTTACAAGTGAATTATACAGAATAATACGGCGATATTTTTGCCTTCATTGATCAATTTATCCAACATTTCATCGGTGACATCTTCGATTTCATCTTTTTCCAATTGTTGCACCAACCATTCTAGAAACTCATCCTCCTCTTCTAAATCACCATCGTAAACATTCGGTATGCCCTTTTCAAAATAGACAACAGCAGGTAGATGATCTAAACCGAATTCATCAACAGCTGATTCATCATCGATTTTAACAAATTGTATCCCATATTTGTCGCAATCATCATCGATATGTTCTAATTCTTCTAAGACTTGCATTGAATCGTCATCACCGTGATCGTCTAAAAGTGAAAATCTAAATTCAAGAAATTATTAATTTTTTTAATTCGAATTAAACACCCACAGAACAATACAGCTAAATGATCAACGCTTGTTATTAATGTTGTTAATGTCTTCAATGTAACATCTTCAATAACATCATCCTCATCGCCGGTGCTCTTATGTTGCACTAACCATTCCAACACATCATCCTCTTTGGTTAATTCACCTGTTTTCGGGCGAAATTCAAATTAAAATTTATCTTTAAATTTGATGCGAGATCATCAAACCTTCATAAATGATGGGTATTTGATGGCGATAATAAACTAAAGCCGGTAATGTACCCAGATTGTATTCTTCAGCAAGATTCTCATCATTGATTTTAACAAAACCGATACCTAATTGATCAGCTTCATCGTCGATATTCTCCAATTCCAATAAGACTTTTGAACATTTCTTGCACTCCGGCTTATCTATTATCATTTGTAAAATATCCAAGTTAATCAACAACATAAAAGAGAAATATAAAGACATCATCAAGAATGAGGAGTATTCATTTGATAATTGTGACAATTTCGGGAGATTTATTCAAATTGTAGTTAAGACAGAGCCGCAATGTTGGTGTTGTGAAACTTTTCCGTGTTTAAAACGAACACTTTTCCGCACGCCACCGAATGGCACACTAATACTAGTACTAATACACTAATAAGTAAAGTGAGGCGTTCAGTGTTGAATAGTAGGCTATGAAATCAGTTGTTTAAGCAATAGGAGGCACTTTATCTCGTAAGTTACGAGGTTATGTGATTTCATAGCCTACTAGTCAACATTTAATTAACCTGGATTGATATGCACAGCTTACTTTTCGAAATAGCGAAATGCATCTTTTACTAATAAGATTGAAGTTGAATAAATTTGGAATTGTTAGGTTAGAAAGTTTGGTTACCAACTCATTTTTTAAATAGAGCGTGATTCGAAATATTCAATTTCGACGAACTAAACTAGAAATTTTCCATTGTACACTCTTCAAAAAACCAAACAAAACAAATCTCCTAGCTAATTACAGTTCCAATTACAATTCAAAATTTGTGTCCCAAGTTTTGCTAAATTTATAATTACAAGTAAGTACTTTTTCTATTTTGGAGATTTTAAATTTAAATAGAATGTTTGCACGACTCTTGTTGCGGCTCTGCGATAAGAAAATTGAATTGAAATGGAAGAAGAAAGGTGAGAAAGAGGAATTATTGCAGATTATTCCATTCAAATTGTGAAGAAATCGATGTAAATATTTGTAAATTCTACGAAAATGTGTGCATTTTACACAAAACACATGGTGATGTTAATTGTTTTAAATTAAGACAATACTAAATTTAATGTAAACAAAGCAATAGATCTTGTGTAGTAGTAGTAGTATTCACTAAATAATCATCATTTTCAAATGATCACATTTGATGGTGATGATTGTGAATGAATACTTTGAAACATGCTTGCTTTTTTCATTGATTTCTCTCGGTTTCAATTTACTTACTGGCTCCTTTACTCGAACATGTACTAACATCAGGACCTGTGTACATCATTAGTTAAAACAATAATGGTTATAATAACACAAGAGGAATTTTTGTTTTTGGTTTTTTTTTATGTTTTAGTTAAAACACATAAATTTTTATGCCAATTTGTTTGGGAATTATTCACGAAATTTGTCAGTACTTACAAAACAAAACGGCAACATAATCGGTCTCTTGTACGATCTTATCTAAAATTCTGGCATTCACTTCTTCAATACGGTCCGGTAGGTCCATGGCTTCCAGACTGGTTAAAAAGTCCAAAACATTTTCTTCGTCCATTAAATCTCCTGTATTGGGCAAAATCAACATGAAATTTTAATGTAGTAGGAATAAAGAAAAATACTAATAGTGGTATTCTTTAATTTTCTAACGAATGGTTACCATGACTAACCGTCACTTTTGAATAATCTGTTTTATTCTGCTCTATTTTTTCAATTAGACATGAAATTGTCAAAAGTGAGATAGGGGCTTTATTTGAAGTTGACATGGTAACGAATTGCCAAAAAGTTAAAGAATACGCTTCTTCTATCGTAAAATACAAGTTATTGTCTGTGGTATTCTCTAAATTTTTGACGATTCGTCACCATGCCAACGCCGAAGCCTGACAAATTGCTCGTTTTATTCTTGTTTCTTTTCAATTATACATACCTACATACATACTATAAAATGGAATTATAAAGAGCGTTGTCTTGGTAACGAATTGCGGAGAAAGCTAAAGAATACCACTGTTGTACACCCTGTATTTTCTGCATAATTTTGGCTGTTGAAATCATCTGTTTTATGTTTCTGTATTTTTGCTATCATTCGAGAGTCCCATTTTGGAAGTGCTCCCCTTAAGTTTACCACCCCCTTAATACACGCCTCGATCTATTTATTTATAAAATAGCAGTTTCTTTTAGTGTCTTTTCAATAATTATAGACGAAATTAGACAAAACGACAATAATTAATCATTGTGAACCAAGAGAGAAGAAAATTTATTATTCGTCCTCCTTTATATTGTTTCGTTTTCAATTAAAGTTGACTCAAATCAGAAGTCTAGAGAATTCTTGGCATTCGTTACTGTTTTGTTGTTTCTAAATCAATTGAGGCTTTTTTTGTGTCCTGTCAATCGAAATTTGTGAAAAAATCCCCCTCACCTTCGTATATAATCGGTTGTTTCTCCCTAAAGTACGTTAGGGCTGGAAATTTATTGATGCCATACTGTTTGGCTAATCGTTTATCGTTAATCTTGACGAAATCCACACCAAATGAGTCTGTATCGTCGTCGATTTGTTCCAATTCTTGTAGTACTCGATCGCATGTGGTACAGCTGCGAGCATCTATAAAACGAAAAGATTTAAATAATTTAGTTATTTGAAATAAATCATCAAGGAGTGTGGTCTTATTTTATTAATCCGTGCGGAAATTGAAGGACAACATTTCTTGGCCAAAAGCCAAATTTGAGAATTTCTACAGCGCGAATGGGAAAAAAATTGAAGGCTTCTCGATCGAGATGTGGCGGAATTTTCGCAATTTCTCTTCTAATTTTGTTCGATTACTCGTGCATTTTCTTCAATAAATTTCGAATTAATGATGGAACGAGATTCAATGGGGACAAATCGACGATTAACATATTTCTTTGGCTATTTTTAATCCGGAGATTTGCTTTACGAATTGTTGCCTAGCTATAATCTGCTCTCTTATCGTGTAATTTTAACATTCTTTTTTTTTTTCGTTTGTTGTTGTCAAAATCAAGCCCTCTATTTATAAAATTTTGTTAAAATGATAATAAAAATAGTAGTACCGAAAATATTTATCGTGTGTGTGTGTGTGTTCTGAAAATGGATCATGGTGCGGGAGGACTTAAATGTTAGAAGATCCACAACAGTTAACGGTTAGCGGGCCACTGTTAGACGCGCCAAATCGGGATATGGCATGTTCCTCTCCCGGATCGCCAGACACTTTACACTCACTGACCGTCATCGTCATTATTTTAACTCTCGCACACAACCAAACCCACTGGCACACACACACATTTATAGATAGTTATAGTTAGTGGAATATTTAGATGGGGAGATAGGTGAAATTCAAGCCGTTCCTGGTGCTTGTTGCGGAAATTTCGCCAACCCCCTTGGACAAAAACACAAAAACCAAACAAAACCGTCTCTTTTTTGTTACTTACACCAAAACACGGCCACATAGTCTTTTTCAGTTAAGATCCGTTCCAGTTGTTTGGCCGTGACCTCTTCAATGATGGACTCCTGGGTAGACGGGGCACGTTTCGCCGTCACCAGCGCCACAAGCAGCAGCCACCACCACATGCTGCCGTCCACTACTGTGTCGTTGTGAAATGGGAATAGCGTCGCGGCGCTTCTAAACTCCCACCACCACCGCTCATTTGTACTAATAATGAACAAAAACAACAACAACAACAACAGCAACGTATACGACCATCTGAGCTAACAATAAGCATTAGATGGCTCCCACGAATTTGACCATTCATATCGCTTGTATTGTTGCAAAATTGATAAGCCGAATGGATTTTGGAATCAGTTTTGCACAATTTCGAAAGAACTGATTAGAGAGAATGTTTGAAGATTTATTCTTGGATTTTTTTAAAACGAAATACATCCCAGAAGCTCCTTAAAATGTCCTTTCTAATTCTGAGCGAATTATTTCAATTTATGGAAAAAGAAGTGTTTTTGCGTAATTGCTGAATCGAAGAGGACCAATAGGAGTGGTCCAACTTGCAAATCAAATTTGCCAAATATCTCAAAAATGGCTGAATTTCTGTTATCTTTATTTACAAAACAAAACGATATTGAATTTCCGACTGGTAACACGATTATGAAATAGATCGTGTTAATTCTTGTGTAATTTCAATATTTAGTCAAAATGTGCAGAAATATCCAAAAGGTTCGCATAACCCGGCTAATTCGTTTAGAAATTCAAGCGTGTAATTTGAGACAACCACGTAGGTCACAGATAAAAATAATTAGAAATGACCGCAGAGTTTTTTTCAAATAAACTGATAATAAGATTACATTATAGAATAATTCTCGAATATCGCCGTATTATCGACAACAAGAAACCCTTCGCATTCAGTCTTTCACTGTTAATTGTAACCGTAACAATGTCGTCGAAGAATTGTGATCGACATGTTATTATTATCGGTGGTGGATTGGTAAGTTGAAATTCGAACAGTTTTCAATGTTTAATCATCGATTTTCCCCTTATTTTAAAAGATAGAAAAGGGCATTTCTTGATATTTGATGTGGATAGATCCCTTTCGGAATCATTGAAGAAATTATCAGAGCATCGTTAATTTTTTCGATATTTCGTCGCTTATAATTGATCAGGGACGTCATTTCAGTCTTTTGCAAGAGAAACGAAGGCAAGAAACATGAGTAGCTCATAATTAAACGGTACTTCCCCGAAAATTTCATTTAAATCCAAGTTTTGTGTTTCTCCCTTGGATTTCTATATTTTTCCTTCGATTTTTTACAAAACTAACAAGCTTATCAGAAAATTTCTTCGATATTAGGAATGTATTTTCAATTATATATTGAAAAATCTGAATTTCTTTAAAAATTTCCATATTGTAAACCTAGAAATGCCCTTGTTAACCCCCACATTGTCCAAGTATTGAAGTAAGGGAGAAATCGCCAATGAAAAATTACCTTAATCTTCGAGTTTTTCCAAACGAAATAGGTCGGTTCTCTTGCTGCAAATTTGATGGCGAAACGCAACTATCAAGTCAGCCTCTACGAATATCGCGACGGTAAAACTAAACTAATTTTCTATTTAAAAACAAAAGAAAGAGGCAAAAACAACCAATAAATTCCAGATATTCGTGTCAATAGACAAACCAAAGGACGTTCAATCAATTTGGCTTTATCGCATCGTGGCCGGCGAGCTTTAGCTTCAATTGGATTAGAAGCTGTAATACTTGAAAATTCGGTACCAATGCAGGGCAGATTGATACATGAACCATCCGGTCGTACTAGAAGCATTAAATATGATTCGTATCGAAATCAATGCATCTATTCAGTTGGACGAAATTTCTTGAATCGAACTCTATTGGAAACTTTGAAGAACGTCGATATTTACTTTAATTATAAACTAGTCAATGTGGATTTAGATGAAGGGACTGTCACTTTTATCAAGTTGGTATTTCTTACAATTTGCACTATTTGGAAAAGTAAGCTGTGCGTTTCAATCCACTTTGATTAGTTGTTGGCAAGTAGGCTATGAAATCACACAACCGTGTAACTATGAAGTTATGTGGTCCTTATAGCTAAAACAACTGATTTCATAGCCTACTATTCAATAATGGTTTGAGATGCACAGCTTACTTTTTGAAATATTGCTAGGCAAGAATGAAATTTAATTAATTAATTTTTCAGTACAAATACGAAAATAATGAAGACTTGTACGGCAGATTTGATTATTGGCGCCGATGGGGCTTTCAGTACTTTACGTAAATCGATCCAACAACGACCATTATTCGACTACCATCAAACGTACATCGATCATGGCTATTTAGAATTAACAATACCGAAAGAGAATGGTGATCGTATCCGTTCCAATCATCTTCATATTTGGCCACGTCGACAATTCATGATGATCGCCCTACCAAATCTTGATAAATCATGGACGATTACATTATTCATGCCCTATCGCCAATTCGAACAATTAACAAACAATGATGACGAATTAATCGAATTCTTCCGTTCAACATTCCCCGATGCTCTACAATTGATTGGTGTCGATAAATTAATTGAGGATTTCCATCGGAATAGACCGTCGCCTTTAATTTCGATTAAATGCAATCGCTACCATTATGGTAGTCGATTCTTGTTGATCGGCGATGCCGCCCATACGATGGTCCCATTCTATGGGCAAGGTGTCAATGCAGGTTTTGAAGACTGTTTGATTTTCGATCGGATTCTGGAGCGGAATTTTGGCGACTTTGAACAATCGATAAGCGAATTTACACGGATCCGTTGCGATGATGCTTATGCTATTTGTGATTTAGCTTTCTATAATTATATCGAGATGCGTGATTTAGTGACAAGAAGATCGTTTTTATATCGGCGATTTTTAGATGAATTCCTCTATAAATTCTTCCCAAATCGATGGGTGCCGTTGTATAATGCTGTAACGTTCACCGATATCAATTATAGGAAATGCATCGAAATCCGACAATGGCAAGATAAATTATTGTGGCGTCTATTCTGTTTAATTACAGCATTTATAGCAATTCTAATAGCATCGTGGGCGTTTTAAAGAATGTTGCTTCATTTTTAGGAATATTGCAATATTTGAAACAAATTCTAATATAAAATTGTTAAACAATTCCCCTTTTTAATGGCTCACGAATTTCCCCTATTGCATTGTGTCTCAATTTCCCGGAAAACTATCAAGTCGATTGGAAAATTTCTCACACATTTGGAAAGCTCTTTCAATTTGCTACTCATTGCAAAGAAACATACTTCTAGATTTTCATCTATAACTCAAAATTTGCACATTTTCCAAAACTATTTGTAGCTAGAATTGCTCCTTCGAGCATTAAATCGGAAAATAAATGTCCGGTTTTTTAGCGAGTTCTGAGAGTCTAGTGATGGCCCAGTTTCTACTGGAAGATCAGCAACCACCAAAACATAAATGATTCATCTCGTTCTATTCAAGGCTTTTTTAATTGATCCCTAATTAGTGATTACTCACAAGTTCTAGTGGAACTAGAAAAGAAAAATTGTACCCGCATAGAAGAATCACCATCGTTATAACGACAATAAAGTCGATTTAAAAGCCAGACAATCGTTTGATTTCACTATAACCGGTTTCTGGAACTGTTTTATTATTAGAGTTCCTCTCCTGATTGGATACGTAAAGTGGGGTTTTAAAGTTCACACACATTTCACGTATTTTTCTGTTTGTTTGCTTCTTATCAGAATGAACGTGTTTACCGGTGAATTGTTTGCTTAAAATATTTACAAAAAAAACATTGGTACTTGTTTAAATGCGCCTTTTTATTCAAGACAATAACAGTTGATTTGTTATATTTGTGGATTTTCGTGAACTAAACCCCATAAACAAGGTGAGATTCATTCAAATTATTCAAATTTTGCTTAAAATTACCGTATTTTGTGTCAATTTCTATTAGAATACAATAAATTCGATTAAATTACGCAACGCTATTAATTAGAATATATTGTCTTATCAATTTGTGATAAATTTACAAGTACTGATAATGATCGGAATGAGTGATTTCAATTTGAATCTCCCGCACAATTCCAGCTAGTTAATTGGTGGTATTCGAGCGGGAGTTTTTGAATTTGTTAAATGGCGCTAATTTGAAAAATTGTTTTCTTGTAGCAACATGGAAATCTTTGGTATCCGATTTGCACCAATCAATATTCCATTATCACGCCGTTTACAAACTTCCGCCACAGCTGGTTGGTTTATTATATTCGCTTTTGGTGGATTTATTGGTTTACTTGTTGAGATTTATTTGTTATTCTTCACCAACTATTGGTGGTTGGCAATTCTCTATCTAATATGGATGTATTTTGATAAGAATACTTGTGAGAATGGTGGTAGACCATCGGAATTCGTACGGAGTTGGTTATGGTGGACATATTTCCGTGATTATTTCCCATTGAATTTGACAACAACTAAAGGTGTCGAATTGAAACCGGAACGGAATTATTTGTTTTGTTGTTTTCCGCACGGCATCCTATCAACTGGTGTTTTCTGTGCATTCGCTACAAATTCCAGTCCTTATCGACAATTATTCCCGTGGCATCAAGCCAGAGTTGTCACATTATCACAACATTTCCTGATGCCGTTCTTTCGTGAATTAGCACTGGCGTTGGGCGGCATTTCGGCTTCGTTCCAATCGATTTACAATGTTTTAATACGGCCCGAAGGCGGGCATATTGTCGTATTGATGCCGGGCGGTGCGGCCGAATCGTACTACTCCCGTCCCGGCCAGTATAAATTGTTGTTGGGCAAGCGGAAGGGTTTCGTAAGGGTGGCTTTAAAGACCGGTGCGTCTCTAGTGCCGGTCATATCGTTCGGTGAGACGGATGTTTACAATCAGCTAGAAGGGCCGAATTTGAGGAGACTACAGGAATTCTTGAGGCAATACATTGGAATGGCGCCGGTTGTACTGTTAGGTCGGGGATTCTTGCAATATTCGTTCGGTTTATTGCCACAGAGACGACCTATTACGACTGTTGGTGAGTTCAGTTACGATTCAATCTTGTTCCGCAATAATCAATTTTTTGTTGATTCATCAGTTGGCTTATCAAAGGCCACTTGCGGTTTAGTAACCGACATAGATTCTAATTTAGAATTGAAATCTTCCAGTTGGTGATCCTGTCGATGTTGAACGTATTGAAAATCCAACAGTCGAACAAATCGAAGAAGTCCACAAGAAATTCACAGAAGCCTTGGTGAAATTGTTCGAAGAACAGAAACATCTCTATTTGAAGAATGCCGAAAATATTTCTTTAGAATATTGAGTTGTTATTAATTCCGTTTATTATTAAAAATATAATAATAATAATAATAATAAAGTGTATCAATGAGACTCGTATATTTTGTAGAAAAACAATAAAAACCACCACCAAATTTACCAACAACAACAATTAAACAATCTCCAAGAATGTGGTATCGGGATTTTTAACATATTTATGTTTGTGTGTTTCAAATAATTCAGCCAATTTGTCAACAAATCGCTGGTGTAATTCGTTGATTTGTTCATCGGTCGGTTGCTCAATTTTGTCCGGCACATCGATCGGTTCCCCAACTGAAAACCAATAAAATCCGATTATTCTACAAATTTAAATCATTAGATCAACTTACCGATTGTAACAATAGGGACGCGTTTCGGACAAATCAAATACCTACCAATCGGTATCACCAAACCGATCTGAGTCAGATTCTTAACAAGATTCTGAATTGCAGCAAAACCGGGAAAATTCAATTGTTCGAACACATCCACTTCGCCGAACGTAAAGACCGGCACTAGAGACGTACCGGTTTGTAGGGCCAATTTGACGAAACCCTTCCGTTTCTTTAGGATGATTTTATAACAATTGGGCCGGCTGTATTTGGCTTCATCACCGCCACCGATCATCAACGCAACAATCCGGCCACCATTACACGATAGAAGATAACGTAGAGATTGTGCAGACACTGAAACGGCCCCAATTGCCAGATACAATTCACGCAGAACGGGCATCAAAAATTGCAGATTTAAAGCAGTCAAGAACGCTTGATGTTCGGGGAAATACTGCTGATAACCGTCAACGAAACCGGCGAATGGTCCGATTGGAAAAATCCCATGTGGGAAACAGCCGAATAGATAATTCCGTTGTACATTCAAATTGGTCGCCGGTGGGATTAGCTGGTAATTGAAATAATTCTTCATCGATTTCCACCAAGACCATTTACGGACGCTGGCGATAGATCGGCCGCCATGCTCGCAAATTTTCCGATCGTAAATCGTCCAGGAGATCAACAGAATCGGCAACCACCAAACGGCCGGACAGAAGAGGGCCGTTATTGTTGCGAAGATCGAGGCGAGGAAGCCGGCCGAGAAGACCCAGAACCAGCTGGTTGCCGCTAGCAATTCCAACCACTCGGACATCACTTGTTTTCGTTTTTTATTTTATTGTTGCAATTATTTGGTTTATAAAGAAAATCGAATTGTTGTTGTCTAGTCGAAGAACCGCCTAGTCACTGAATTGGAATTGTTTTGTGGAAAGTTCGATGAAAGTTCAAGTACGACCAGTGTCGTAGCGGCGGAAGTCCGGTTCTAGACTAAAACTGACCAAATTTCCAATAAATAAAAACAATTACGATTGAAAATCGACAATTCCACACAATTTTCGGAAATTAGATTTATCTACAGATTGAGCCAAGAGTATAAATGGGCTTTTCAAAGAACATTTTAGCAAAATTTGTGCCCGGTAGCTCAACAAACTGACTTTACGCAACCAAATTAAGAGAAAATCCCCCATTCTCATGGCTCACCGTGTATATTGTTCCGATATCGCCATTTAAAGATTTGCTAAAAAATTAATGAAAACATCGTTTAAGCTACAAAAATTCTTACCAATAAATCGTTAAAACCTTGATTTAAAACTTATAAAAATAATTTCGTTATAATCGAAATATCTCCTTCAATAACGCCCCCAAGACTAACAAACTAATATACTTCGACCCACTTGCTAGTTACGCTACTAAACTTAATTACAATGAGAGGGGAATCATATTTATAAATGTAAATATTTGTCGTTTTCAGAGTATACATTAATGCTTTCTCACATACATTTTAAATATAAAAAAGTCGATTATAATTTCTTTAAAACCACGTAACTACACTACCATTACAGATTTAAAAACCAAACAAAAAAACTGGAATATTTACGAGACATAATCAGCATTTGTAAAGAGATCAATCAATTGTTTTAATGTAACTTTATTTTTGTCCCAATCGGCCACATTCGTACTGATCGCTTTCTGGATACTTTCCTCGATTGTATTCTTCACGAAGAATTTATGGACAACTGTCGGTCTACAAATTAATTGAATTGAATTGAATTGAATTGAATTAAAAATGGATTACCTTGTCTGTCCGATACGATGAATTCGACCTATCGCTTGTAATTCATCGCTAGGATTCAATAATGGCTCAATCAATACAACATGAGTTGCTTCAATTAGATTCAAACCTTTCGAACCTAAATGTATCGGTAATAATAAAGCTGTAATACCGCCATTTGGATCTTTGAATTTCTCGATTTGTCGTTCCAAATTACCGTTAGTTATCAAAATATTCGTTATATCATTTAATACTAAAGCATTCTCTAAATAACTCAATACTGATAGCCATGTGGAAAAGATTAAAACTTTTACATTCTCATCGGAATTACGTAATTTTAATAAAAGATTAATTACAGCTTCAATTTTTGTTGAATAATTGCCTTGAATACGTTCCAATGTTGGATTATCGTTTGGATTATTGGCTTGTTCGCCGAGTTTAATGTAGGAAATTTCCGTTACTAAATGATTAGCGCGACACACTGAACACAATACATGATTACCATTTGTCTAAAATTTAATTAGTTAATTCGTTTCAAGGGCCCCAATTGGACGTCGCTAGATAAAAGTGGAAAATTTGACGATTTAGACTTGTTCGAAAGAGCATTTCAATACCATAGCAGATTTCTTACAATTTTAATAGCCTGGATAAGCTTTCAAATGTTCAATTCTCTAGACTTACAATTATTCACAGGAATTTTCAAGTATTTGTCGATTTTCCGGAAAACTAACTATACAATCGGAAAATTACTCAATTCTTTTATATACTGTGTAAATATCATTGCAAAATAGGCAATTTTGATCAGGTTACGGAGGAAACTTGATATAAAAAAACATACTCTAAGATTTCTTTCTATAACTCAAAGTTGCTTTAGAATTTGGAAAAACCGAAAACATGGTTGTGTAGACCTTGAAATGCTCTTACAAATCCTGTTTGAATCGTTGAAATCCATTGGAAAACAACTGAGATATTTTGGATTAAGTATTGCCAATTTTCCCACTGATAATTAACCTTGAAATAATTAATACCTGTCCGATAAGTAATTGGATACATTCTAAACAATAACTATGTCCGCACGGTATAATACTCCAATGTTGTTCTAATGGATTCTTGCAAATCGGACACGGATCTGGATTATTTCCATTATCGTATTGTTGTCGTCTTAATGTTTCCAAATATTTCCGTATACCCAAATTCTTTTCCAATTTATTACAATTCAATTTCTCTTCACTTTGCAACAATGTCCGTTGATAATCTAATTCATGTTCATCTAATAAATTGATCGTTTCCAATTTATTTTCTAAATTGTAATTTAAACGTTTCAATAACGATTTAACTTTCTTCATATCCTTATCATCTGTATCATATTCTTTAACACGTAAACGTATTTTACACATATTCAATTCATCTTGGGCGCAAATCTGTTGATCTAAATACGTCCATAATTTGCGGATTTCTTTAAATTCTTTCTTTATCGTCTCCAATAGATGGATATGAACATCACCATCACGTATCCAATCTTGATTATTACAATGTTTCATTTTACCAATCGATAATAATGAACGGAAGACTAATTCCTCTGAGGCCGGTTTCCAACTACCTTTCAACGACATTTCAGTGAACGTTTTCGAACGTTGCGACATTGAGAACAATTTCAATTCGTAACGTTTCAAATGATCATTAGCCTCACATAATGGACATTTCTTTTTATTATTACTACTATTGTTATTATTTGTTGATTTTCGAATTGTTTTCGATGGACGTAAATGACAATCGGTAGCTTTATCAACAATATCTTGGGCGATTGTTATTGTAAACTCATCATCCGGACAATGTGTGAATAGATTAAAGATTACATCAATCGTTTTGTGACGTAATTCTGAGATTTCTTCATCCCATGTTGCTATAGTAAACAACATATTCCGTTCATGGCGTAAACTAAAAAACGCAATTTTATTAATTTGTTTTTTAAATTAAAATTAATCTGAAATTACTTAATTGTACATTCAACATTCGCACCACTATGGGCGTTCGAAATTTTCGCTTCCAATTCTTGTTGGAAATCGTGGATTTGTATCCAATTTAATAGATCATAATACCATTGGCCAGCTTTCAATATAAAACTACCTTGGAGATTATCGATATTGTTCGAAAACATTATACAATCTTGATAGGCTATCATTGACTTAAAAACAACAAAAAAAACATTCAATATTATTATTATTGTACAACTAGTAGTCGTAGATTACTTCATATTTGTCTATTTTTGACCAACAGATGAATCAATTTACGACACTACGAAATCAAACAAGCATACTCAAATATACAGCGTTGTCGTAACTATGTTCGGACACTTGAAAGAATACATTAAGCAATGCTCAATTTAGTATGAATTAATCTTTAGACACAGCCAACTATTGTATTATTTCAATATTTGCTGTTATATTTTAATAATTAATCAACGACATACCTGCTGTATAAATTTCTTGATATATTTCTGTTCCAATTCCCTATAATCGCGCATTAGATGTTCATCATTTAATGTCCGTCCACAATTGATATCGGGAAATATTGTTAAAGTTTCATTCAAATTATACATCGTATGGATAATTTGTAATGTATCAATTGTTAATTTGATTGAATCATTTATTGTAAATCTTGTATGCAATTGTAGAACTTTACGATATTCTTCAATTGCTTGTATAGGATTTTGAAATAATAGATAAATACCAGCTAGACCATTTAACGAACTAATTATTATACGTAAATATTCTTCACATTCATTGGTATTCTTCATTATTAATGCTTCTAATAAATCTTTCATTGATGTGACCGGTTTTTTTGTTGCCAAATATCGACGACGCGACGAATTCGGATAACTACAAACTTGCCGTAACGATAACAATGGTGCCAATAACTAAAAACAACTTAAATTATTCCTCAAAAATAAAAAAAATACAACAATATTTCATCTCATAGTTGGCTATTGTTGTAGAGTATGAATCAATCTACGACACTATGAAATGAAATATCGTAATTATTCAATTACAGATCGTAAAGTTCGTTTATCGAGTGATGATAATGTTGTTGTTGGATTAAATGAATTTGTCTTCTCTATAAAAGCATTACAATTCGAATTATGTTCACGTTTATAGAAATAATTCTCAACAGCTGAAAAATCCAACCAATGCTCCATTATTGTTTGTTTTGGTATTTGTATTTGATCGATAATATCCGATTTGGATGAACGCCACATGATTTTCGTTAAAAATCGACACATACGATCAATATTACCATTTAAATACGGTTTCAATAGACAATAACGCCATGTATTTTCATCATTATACGGTTCAATTTGTAAATAATCAATTAAACCATACAGATCGGTGATATTTTTCGATATTGGTGTACCGGTAACGGCCCAACGATGATGGGCATTCAATTTCTGTGCCATTGCCGATACAATATTCGTTGTTATTTCAACAGTTTGGGCCTCATCTAAACATAAACGCCACCATTTAATTCTCGATATGGGACAACCGTAATTTGAATATTTCTTTTGGCGGCGCAAATCGATAATCTTCTCGTTTTCAGTTAGACGAAATTCCGATTTCAATACACAATAAGTTGTTAAAACTATATCGTAATTGGTTAATTTCTTTGGATAAATCGGCGTAATCGATGAGCCACTATAGACTAAAACTTTTAAATCACCTTTAATGTGATTTAAAATCTCATTACACCATTGGGTACGTAGTGAAATCGGTGCAACAATTAATGTTGCATTTGTTTCAATTAACGGTTGATTCATCCAACATTGTGGACAATAATAATCACCATACAATTGTTTATAACCTAAACAATCGCTATGTTGAATTTTACCACAATCAATACATTCAACATTATTATTTTGTATATCGTTACCACAAACACATTGTACTTTTGGACCTTTATCGATAACAATACGACGATTCACATCTTCTAAACATGCCGTATACCAATTCTCTAAAGCTACCCGCATTTGGGTTTTATTATTCGAAGATTTCACCCAATCCGATCGAACTGTAATCTTTCTAGTTTCAATTGGATCCGTTTTTATTTTATTATCAATATTATTTTCAACATTATCAATAGATTTACGTTTACGTGACGTTCGTTCGATTGTGGGCGATTTCTTTAAAATTTGATTCCGATTACGCGAATCCACCAATTTTGGATTTAATAAAATCAACGATAATACTTCTACAGTTTTGCCTAAACCCATCTCATCGGCTAATATCCCATAAGTACAACCAGTTTCTTTAATCAACGGTTTATTACATTCCACATAACCGGAATATTTATCATAATAGACAATAATGCCCGATTTTAATGTAATTGGAGTATATAATGGGTGTAATTCGTTATCAATTGATTGATTCATTTGTTCCCTTGATAACATCCATTCAATAGCATTCTTCTGATATGGACGCAATGATGGTTTCAATCGCCAATGTTGCACATTATCGTCAACAATATTCGAATCGATTTGCCGGAATTTCTTTAAATTTCCATAAAGATTATTGACGGCATTATTACCGTCATTAATCTCGTTATTATCATCATCATCATCATCATCACGATATATTGGAAAATCGTAGAATAATGAGAATAACATTTGGATACAGGCGCCGATACGTTTACTGAATTTTCGTAATGGTAACGTTACAAAATAGATATCGAAATGGATTTCATCCGGCTCGTTCGATTTGATTTGGAATTGGAACAATTTCGATACAATCAAATCTTTAAAGAACTCCTTATCGATTAGTAATTTAACAAGAATCGATACCGAATCTAAATCGATTAAAATCGTTTGATTCTCATCGTTGTTATCGTTCGATGATAGAAAACTAATCTTACATGTTTGCCATGATTGTGGTAATGAATTATCAGTTGTACCAATGTATAATTCACCTAAATAATACTGATTCTCATCATTATTATCATTTTTCGTTAATAATACACGATGATAATTGATTTTGTTTCGTTTCTTTTGTCTTCTCTTATGTACTGGGATATAATCGATTGGCTGCATACTCCAACTTTGACCATCGTTTGAATTCTTCGTCGGCACCGATTTCTGACGACCCATATTTTATAAACAAACAAAACAATTGTTTAAATAAAAGTTAATTTAAAACATTTTAATAAATAAATTGTTGTATAGTGTTTGACAAAAGTTTGGTTAGGTTAGAAATTTGACATTTAGACAAAGCGTCACTTTTCCAACAATCTAATTGGTTGATGCATTTGGAGTGGGAATTGTCGATAATTGTAGCTCTACCTTAAATTTTATATCTCGAATAAAGCGGGAAAATTCAAATGATAAATTCAAGTTTACAAGCAATAAAAGCAAGGTTGGTAAATCATTTAAAACTGGGTTTACGAGTTTTATTAATTGGGACACTTGTTAAATAATAACAAATTCGAATATTACCAAATTTATTAAAAGTACATTATGATTATGATTTAGTCATCGCCTTCAGTTGCAACTTGAGTGATTCCACGAACATAAAACGGACCTTCTGTAACATAATTCTGTAATCGTTTCAATATTAAATCATCAAAAATCAAACAATTGGCCAATATTTGAACAATTTGATATTTGATTTCTTTACATTCTTTTATTGTTTCAGTCTCACGATCCAATAGAAATTCAATTAAACCTGGTGTATTTTTAACAATTTCTTGTCCCCATGATTGTTTCACTATTGCTAATAAAATATTGAAAGCACTCAAACGAAATTCAATAAATGGATTCTTTGCATATCGCCAAATAAAATCAATTGGATTGTCGCTGATTAGATGAAACCATTTTTTCGTAATTTCACTACATTGTTTATTGAATTCTTGGAGATTTAAAAGATTCTCTAAACAATTAAAAGCACGCACTTTAATCTCGCTTGGATACGATGGTAATGTTTGCGATAACGATTTGATTGCATCATCAGTACGTGGATGTAATGCCTCCAAGGCAATTTTACCTTCATTGGTTAAACCAATATAGCCCAATGTATCCAATGATACACCGACTTTTGTATAATCTGTATCGTCTAAATTATCAAATAGACGTTTAACAATCGATGGATATTTCGATAGGACTTGTATCGGTTTAAAATGTGCCATAGAACCGAAAAATTTCAATATACCCGGTTCACATAATTGTACATGAATCGAATCATTACTATCCAACATTATTGATAATAATTTCATTATTTCAGAGATTTCTAAAAATTCATAACCATGTTTACATTCAGTGAATTGTGTTAATAATTCAAGTATATTTAAACATAACAATACATCATTATTTTCCAATTCTGTTACGATTTGTGTTAATAAACCGGTTGATTTTAAAATTGTAAAATTCAATTCCGATTGACAACTAATACGAATTAAAACTTCATAAATTCGTAAACGTGTCATTTCATTAATTGCCATTGTTTCATGTAATACTTTCAAACCATCCGTATTCGTCAAGTATTTGATACCTGTATCGGATATACCGAAATTTACCAAAATTTCCGATGTTAAATTAGCAACCTCCAATTCACCATCACCGATACATTTAATTAATGAATTAATTAATGATTGTTTTTTACACAAATCCAATAGAACATCGTCATCATTGATGTTCCTTTTAATCTCATTTAATGCCATCAATTTTACGTTTGTTACCGGATGGTTTAAGGCCCTCTCCAAAAATAGACTGTATTTCTGTGTAGTTTCACCCAAATTTAAATTTTGCATACAGATTGTTAATACATCACAAGCTAAATCGATTTGTTCCCTAAAATAAGGTATTTAATTAAAAAAACAACAATTCCGACATCAACTTACTTGTTTGAATCGTTTAAACAATCAAAAATCAATGGTAATTGTAACAGATTTGTTGTACGTGTAATTTCCGTACGCGGCATTGATTCTAGATAGTCTTTCATTTCTTTTAGAGTAATTAAACGAGTTTCTTCATTGATTAATTTGGAAATTTTCTCTTCACACCACTCGCCACTTGACGCCATTTTTTACAATAACAATGACTTGTGTTGTTTCTGCTTTGTTGTATCAGTATTGCCACAACTAATATTTCGACACGAATTCCCCTAGATTATTCGACATTATTGAGAATTATTTAAAATTAACTATATTCTATTCAAGTATTATTTGATTAGCTAAAACTGTTGGAAATGAAATTTAAATTTACAAGTTGGAAATTATTGATAATTTTAAAGCAATTTCACTAAATTTGTACAATTGGCAACATTGATTTGATTGAATTGGTCACGCATGCGCAATCTACAACATGCGTGTTTTATAAATCATGGCATGCTTTGTTTTTTTCTTCGTTGCAAATAAATTGAAGCCTACTTTGGCATTTTCTTCGTTTAATTAATTAATTAATTCAAATAATTGGTGTTGTAATTTTTTAATTTGTTTGGAATATTGGAATTTATGTTTAGTGATTGTTGATAGTAAGAATTGCGTTGTTTTTGTTTTGTAAACAATCATGGATTGTGATCGACAGATGATTAATAATTTACGATTCAGTCAGGATCATGGTGATTTCAATTTCTAATTAATTTCAATTCCAATTGCGATAATTGTGTTTTTAGATTGTTTTCTTTGTTCATTGGAGACTGGTTTGAAGATTTTCAATGTTGATCCATTATTGGAGAAATCTCATTATGGTTGGTTGTCGTTTTATCGTTATTTTGTTTGATTTGTTGATGATTTTAGATATTTCGTATTTTGGTAGTGTGTCGAAATGTGAAATTCTAACAAATTCAAATCTATTGGCAATTGTATCAGGTGGTTCACGTCCCAAATATTCCGATAATATTCTATTAATTTTCGATAATGCCGAACGAAAGACTGTCTTAGAGATCACATTTCCATCGTCGATACGTGCTATACGTGCCAGAAAAGATAAGTTGGTTTTATTCGAAATTTTATAAAATTCGAATTTAATTTAAAAATTCAATTTGCAGATTAGCTGTGGCTCTATTGAAAGAAATTCACATTTATTCATATCTTGTACCAACACAGAAACTCTATTCAATCAATACAATACCAAATCCACGTGGTTTATTGGAATTGAGTTCATCGGAATCTTGTGAACGGGAAATTTTAATATTTCCCGGTTATAAAACTGGAACCGTTGAGATTTTGGTTAGTTGGATAAATGTTCTTCTTTTATCGCGTATACCACGAGTCCAGTTGGCCACGATTTGGTTACGTAGTGTCGTAGTTTGGTTCATGTTTTACTAAAATTTGATGTTAGTCAATTGTTCAGTTACGACAACATGTACCAAAGATGCGGCCAACTGCACATGATCGATACAGTGTGTCCCATTCAACTGTGGTCAGTTTTAATTGTTTTAAACTCGACCAAATTGTCGGCCGACTAGTGATTGCCTTTAATTTTCCAAATTCCCAACCACATGATGCTGCTTGGTATAATTTAAAGCCCCAAGTGCAACACTTGTGGTTTATTTTAGAATTAATTGAACAAATGTCGAGTATGAAGCAAGCTACGACCCCATTTAGCAAATGCACCTGTTGTATAGTAGAATAATGATGGTAATTACAATTGTAGGATTTATCATGTATAGAGATTAGCATGTCTCGACCATCTGTCCGTTTAAATGCCCATTTGGGTGATTTGGCTTGTTTGGCATTGAATCCACAAGCTACAAAATTGGCAACGGCATCAGTTCAAGGTACATTAATTCGTATATGGGATGTAACAACAAGACAACAATTGTTGGAATTGCGTAGAGGTACAGACCCGGCCTCCATCTATTGGTAAGTTTCACCAAATTGTCCTATTGAAATCAATTATTGCAAGTTTTTTCTAGTCTAAATTTCAGTAGAAATTCAGATTATTTATGTTGTTCAAGTGATAAAGGAACAATTCATATTTTCGCTCTTAAAAATACCGAATTGAACAAGAGGATGTTGTAAGTTTGTTGTTTGTTTTTAATGAATCGAAATGCATCATTTTGGTGAAATTTCAGGATATCCAAGACGAGAATTTTGGGTGGCTATTGTGATTCACAATGGGCATTTGCAACATTCACTGTACCACCAGAAAAACCATGTATATGTGCCTTCACTCTAAACAATTCAGTAATTGGTAATTTGCTATTTGTATTCATTCAAGGTGTTTGCTCACGCCTGTGATTTTGTCAACGTACGTCAGCTTCTTGTTTCAACTCGCATCACCAAGTCATATGATGAGATTGAAACAACAAGCTGACGTACGTTGACAAAAATCACAGGTGAGGAGAAGCATCGTGCAACACTTAATGCTTTCTATGTAATTTAGTTGCTTGTCTCGACGGTACATTTCATCGTTACATTTTCAACCATGATGGGAATTGTTATCGTGATGCTTTCGATGTTTTTGTCAATGTAGAAGATGATGGTGATGATGCATATTGGCTGTGATGGGTTTCTCTTCTTGTTGTACAATTAAAACAAACAAATTGACCATTTTGTGTTTTTTTCACCCCCTAATTATTTACAAGTCTACATTTATTTGTTGGCAATTTTCAAACAGTCACAAGGACAAGAATTGACTACTTTTTCCTATCGAATGGATCGCTCCAGACTTTCATATCTAGAAAAAGAAATTTAATTCTTGTTGATTTTCAAACAATTGATGTACAAACTGCCAGGTTGGATGTCTTGTTGTCGTATCCCGGCGCGATTTCTTTCTTGAATTTTCTCTAGAAATTTAAAATTTTCAATGCACAGTCAATGAACATCAAGCCGATACAAACTATATTTCTCTGTATTGATCATTGGATCAATCACTATGGGATAAATGGCCAAGGAAATTGTACCAACAAGGCCGCCAATCAAGGCTGCATATTTCCAACCCACTAGTATTGCCATCGTTTCTTGCAATTGCCAGCAACTGTACCGTGTTATTGGGGTTGTTTAGGGTAATTGTGTTGTTTACGGGCTTTTGCCAATCTTTACCCGATCGTTGTGAAATTTCACATGCAGCATCAAAATCACTTGTAGAATTCAATTCTGACTGCGCCTTGTGAAATTACGGTCCTAAAATCGTTAAAAAGGGCNCCAGTGAGAACGTTTATCAATCTCAATGATGCCGTATCTACAAGAATTTCTCGAAACTAGATAATTTTTAAATATTGACAAAGTAATACTTGCTTAAAAATTACAATTATTACTAATTGCGGTAATTGTTTCCTTTACGGGCTTTTACTAATAATTACCCGATCGTTATGAAATTTCACATACTCGTATAGCATCTAAATCACTCATAGAATTCAATTCTGACTGCGCC